>CM031603.1:4167841-4170341 GCA_018398815.1 Conus ventricosus | reverse complement strand
AAACAAGTAGGGTAACTCATCATCATAGAGGAAATGAAAGGAAATCTTAGAAGAGGCAGGCAATACCAAACAGTTCATAACAAACAAGTAGGGTAACTCATCATCATTTCAGCGTTCGTTGGATTTCTGGGTGTGCATTTACGTCATCATGGGAGCACAAACTCCTCTACTTGTTCTTTATAGGGGTATTGGTTTGGGTTGTGCGATGTAGACACAGAAAGGGGGAAATGAGCTTCGTTTTACCTTCTGCTGTCGTGTCCTTGAGGGATTCTGCAAGGAACTGATTCCATAGAGAGTTTGCATACGACGGTGCGTGTTCATGCTAAATTTATGGCTGAGTTATAAAAGGTTTAAAGATATGAAAACAAATCTTGGTTTCTGCGTGCGTAAAGCGTTTAACAATAGAGACACATCTCATTTTGCTTTCTTTTGTTTTCTGGTTTTGTTACTCTTTATGACATTCACACACCTCTTCATCTTGAACCAAAGCTGTTAAAGAATCAACCATCCCGATCTCTCTCTCTCTCTCTCTCTCTCTCTCTCTCTCTCTCTCTCTCTCTCTCTCTCTCTCTCTCTCTCTCTCTCTCTGTGCGTGCACGCGCGCACGTGTCGTGTGTGTGTGTGTGTGTGTGTGTGTGTGTGTGTGTGTGTGTGTGCGCGCGCGCGCGCGCGTGTGTGTGTGTGTGTGTGTGTGTGTGTGTGTGTGTGTGTGTGTGTGCGTGCGTGCGTGCGTGCTCACGCGAGCTTCTTCAAAAGCTTTCCAGAAACCTTACTCCATGATTGCAGCAATACATTAACGTCCCACTTCTTTCACCTCATTCAAGTACACTCAGGAAAACGGGAGGGAGGGAGGGTGAGAGAGAGAGAGAGAGAGGCGATTGACAGACACAGGCAATAACAGGGTGAACGTGCACAGCTTACGGGCTGTTCGGCGCCCTCCATTGCCCTCTGTGACTGTCTTCTGCCCGCTGGTTTCTGATCAAATATTCGTCCATTTGCTTTCACTGTCTGTCCGTCTGATTGTTCCACTGTCGATCTGTGCGACCCCTGCTATCTCCTCCACCCCCACACTCTCTCTCTCCCTCTTTGTCGTACCTTGTTTTTTTCTCTCTGCGACAGCGTAAAATATATGTGAAAATACACCTTATATAAAGATAGTATATTGTTGTTGCTCTGTTGGACACAGTCTTTCTGATAGATCATCTCACCGCGGCACGCACAGGCATATATAGCAAGAATGTCCGTGACAACCTTCGAGACTCACATTTAAACTTATACGTGTATTGTGCGTTGTAAGGGAACTGATGAAAAGAACAAAACAAAAACAAGCAAACAAAAAAACACTTGTGTGGGCCGAGTAGTGCAACCGAACACAAATGTCAAATATGATATCAGGTTTTTGATGCCGACAATGGTAGAAAAAACAAACAAACAGAATTGCGACTCTGAACAGTGATACTCCACAAAGTCACCACACACACACACACACACGCACGCACGCACGTGCGCGCACACACACACACACACACACACACACACACACACACACACACACACACACACACACACACACATGCACGCACGCACGCACGCACGCACGTGCGCGCACACACACACACACACACACACACACACACACACACACACACACACACACCAATTTAAATGCTATTGCTGAAGGGAAAGGAGGACAGTTGAAAGTGGGTCTTTGGACCGGGAACATTTTATGTACAGCGAGCCTCAACAAATTCTTTCTTAATAAGCCGCCCTTCTACCCGGCTAACGTCTTCTCTTACCGAAGATGATTCAGCCGACGGGGATAAAATTTCAGGATCTAACACTACACTAGAGAACAGTAATATGCCGACTCTAAGCCACTTTCACCCTCCACCGAGTTTTTGGGCGAAAGTGGCCTAAAAGCCGCCTTTTCCTGTTCTCTGACAAGTAAGACGTCAATAACCAAAAATAACGATTATCTACAAACAAACATACTGTGCAGGGTTATCCGTTTTTAATACTAATTTACTAAAGTTTTCAGAGAGTAGCGTAGGGAAAGTAGCCAGGACTGAACACGCCCCATAGAGTAACGTAGGGAAAAGCAGCCGTGACTGAACGCGCCCATATACACGGTGGGTGCACTAGGCTATCCGATTACTTCGCAGTATGTTAATTACAGCGGGGAGTTCGTCAGCACAGAGAGAGGCGAGCCAAAGCCCGTTAAGGTCAAGTTGCCCTCCGTGTGGTGAAGGATTGCTTGTGGGTTTTAAATAATATTTCTATTTAGACACTGAGGAGAAGCCAGTTTTGGAGCCATAGGCATACGTGCGTATGCACACACACACTCACACACGAACACACACACACACACACACAAACACACGCTCATACACGCGGCGCAACAGAGAGAGACAGGCAGACAGACAGACAGACAGAGAAGAGAAGACAGAGAGAGAGCAGACGACAGAGAGGGGCAGGTAACAGGCAGCAGCACACTGACGCA
>CM031603.1:4149759-4161189 GCA_018398815.1 Conus ventricosus | reverse complement strand
CGTAACGTCACACCTGCCATAACTCAGCAGTGCCGCATGTCATACACTGACAAATGACTACAGCGCAGTGCAGTGTCTCCACGGGTGGCTGGCCTAGAGGCGACCCAATACGGACTGCTCTTCGTGGCTGCTGGCGCTGTGATCGAGAACGGAGAGCTTGATGTGCTGTGTATGGCTGTCCGGGAAGAAACGACGATGAGGAGTCATGGAAATGCACTTACAATTAAAATGAATACTTATATAGCGCCTATTCTCGGCTGGAGACCAAGCTCTAAGCGCTTTACAATCCGCACTCGTTTACACAACGGGCTGCCTACCTGGGTAGTGCCGACTGAAGAGCTGCCAGCTGGCGCTTCATTCAGTCGTTTCCCGTGTCATCCAGTCAGTATCGTTCAATATCGATCACTCAATTTCCTTACTTCCTTCATTCTTTCCATTTCCCAAGCAGGGTGCATGCTATTTTGTAACGTGTCATCCATACCAACGGCCAAACTGGCCTTCTCTCCGAAAGTTTGTGATGGGACTTTACGTGTGTGCAAGATGTTGTGCGTGCGTTCACACATGGAACCGTATTTTATACCCTCATTCGAATAAACTGTATGGGAAATGGAGTCAGAACCATGTTAACTCCGAGGGGAAAATCCCCTGTCCCGAAACGGCCCGGCAGAGATTCGAACCTGCAACCCCAGGATCACCAAGATTACGAGTCCAGCGCTCTCCCAAGTGAGCTATTCCGGCCCCCGAATGACTGGAGCTTGGACCATAAAGAGATTTCTGACCAATGGGTGTGGTCACCATCAATAAAGAGATTTCTGACCAATGGGTGTGGTCACCATCATAAAGAGATTTCTGACCAATGGGTGTGGTCACCATCATAAAGAGATTTCTGACCAATGGGTGTGGTCACCATCATAAAGAGATTTCTGACCAATGGGTGTGACTGGAGCTCGGACCATAAAGAAATTTCTGACCAATGGGTGTGGTCACCATCATAAAGAGATTTCTGACCAATGGGTGTGACTGGAGCTCGGACCATAAAGAGATTTCTGACCAATGGGTGTGGTCACCATCATAAAGAGATTTCTGACCAATGGGTGTGGTCACCATCATAAAGAGATTTCTGACCAATGGGTGTGACTGGAGCTAGGACTATAAAGAGATTTCTGCCCAAATGGGTATGACTGGGGCTAGGACATAAAGAGATTTCTGACCAATGGTGTGACTGGAGCTAGGACTATAAAGAGATTTCTGACCAATGGGTGTGACTGGAGCTAAGGACTATAAAGAGATTTCTGACCAATGGGTGTGACTGGAGCTAGGACCATAAAGAGATTTCTGACCAATGGTTTGTGACTGGAGCTAGGACTATAAAGAGATTTCTGACCAATGGTGTGACTGGAGCTCGGACCATAAAGAGATTTCTGACCATGGGTGTGACTGGAGCTCGGACCATAAAGAGATTTCTGACCAATGGGTGTGACTAAAGCTCGGAAAATAAAGAGATTTCTGCCCAAAATGGGTGTGGACTGGAGCTAGGACTATAAAGAGATTTCTGACCAATGGGTGTGACTGGAGCTCGGACCATGAAGAGATTTCTGACCAATGGGTGTGACTGGAGCTCGGACCATTAAGAGATTTCTGACCAATGGGTGTGACTGGAGCTAGGACTATAAAGAGATTTCTGACCAATGGGTGTGACTGGAGCTAGGACCATAAAGATATTTCTGACCAATGGTGTGACAGGAGCTCGGACTATAAAGATATTTCTGACCAATGGGTGTGACTGGAGCTCGGACCATAAAGAGATTTCTGACCAATGGTGTGACTGGAGCTCGGACCATAAAGAGATTTCTGACCAATGGGTGTGACTGGAGCTAGGACTATAAAGAGATTTCTGACCAATGTGTGTGACTGGAGCTCGGACCATGAAGAGATTTCTGACCAATTGGTGTGACTGGAGCTCGACAATAAAGAGATTTCTGACCAATGGGTTGGGTTGGAGCTAGGACAAATAAAGAGATTTCTGACCAATGGGTTTGACTGGAGCTCGGACCATGAGAGTTTCTGACCAATGGGTGTGACTGGAGCTAGGACTATCAAGAGATTTCTGACCAATGGGTGTGACTGGAGCTCGGACTAATAAATAGATTTCTGACCAATGGGTGTGACTGGAGCTAGGACTATAAATAGATTTCTGACCATGGGTGTGACTGGAGCTAGGACTATAAATAGATTTCTGACCAATGGTATGACTGGAGCTAGGACTATAAATAGATTTCTGACCAATGGGTGTGACTGGAGCTAGGACTATAAAGAGATTTCTGACGAATTGGGTGTGACTGGAGCTAGGAATATAAATAGATTTCTGACCAATGGGTGTGACTGGAGCTAGGACTATAAAGATATATCTGACCAAGGGGTGTGACTGGAGCAAGGACTATAAAGAGATTTCTGACCAATGGGTGTGACTGGAGCTAGGACTATAAATAGATTTCTGACCAATGGGTGTGACTGGAGCTCGGATCATAAAGAGATTTCTGACCAATAGGTGGGGTTTCACCATCATAAAGAGATTTCTGACCAATAGGTGTGGTCACCATCATAAAGAGATTTCTGACCAATGGGTGTGACTGGAGCTAGGACTATAAAGAGATTTCTGACCAATGGGTGTGACTGGAGGTAGGACTATAAAGAGAGTTCTGACCAAGGGGTGTGACTGGAGCTAGGACTATAAATAGATTTCTGACCAATTGGTGTGACTGGAGCTAGGACTATAAATAGATTTCTGACCAATGGGTATGACTGGAGCTAGGACTATAAAGAGATTTCTGACCAATAGGTGTGACTGGAGCTCGGACCATAAAGAGATTTCTGACCAATGGTGTGTGACTGGATCTCGGACCATAAAGAGATTTCTGACCAATGGGTGTGACTGCAGCTTGGACTATAAAGAGATTTCTGACCAAGGGGTTTGTGACTGGAGCTGGGACTATAAAGAGATTTCTGACCAATGGGTGTGACTGGGCGAGGACTATAAAGAGATTTCTGACCAATGGGTGTGACTGGAGCGAGGACTATAAGAGATTTCTGACCAATGGGTGTGACTGGAGCTAGGACTATAAAGAGATTTCTGACCAATGGGTGTGACTGGAGCTAGGACTAATAAAGAGATTTCTGACCAATGGGTGTGACTGGAGCTAGGACTATAAATAGATTTCTGACCAATGGGTGTGACTGGAGCTCGGATCATAAAAAGATTTCTGACCAATTGGTGTTGTCACCATCATAAAGAGATTTCTGACCAATGGGTGTGACTGGAGCTCGGATCATAAAGAAATTTCTGACCAATGGGTGTGACTGGAGCTAGGACTATAAATAGATTTCTGACCAATGGGTGTGACGGGAGCTAGGACAAATAAAGATATTTCTGACCAACTGGTGTGACTGGAGCTAGGACTAATAAAGAGATTTCTGACCAATGGGTGTGACTGGAGCTAGGACTATAATTAGATTTCTGACCAATGGGTGTGACGGAGCTCCGATCATAAAGAGATTTTCTGTGCAATAGGTGTGGTCACCATCATAAAGAGATTTCTGACCAATAGGTGTGGTCACCATCATAAAGAGATTTCTGACCAATGAGTGTGACTGGAGCTCGGACTATAAAGAGATTTCTGCCCCAATGGGTGTGACTGGAGCTAGGACTATAAAGAGATTTCTGACCAATGGGTGTGACTGGAGCTAGGACTATAAGAGATTTCTGACCAATGGGTGTGACTGGAGCTAGGACTATAAAGAGATTTCTGACCAATGGGTGTGACTGGGGCTAGGACTATAAAGAGATTTCTGACCAATGGGTGTGACGGGAGCTAGGAGTATAAAGAGATTTCTGACCAATGGGTGTGACTGGAGCTAGGACTATAAATAGATTTCTGACCAATGGGTGTGACTGGAGCTCGGATCATAAAGAGATTTCTGACCAATAGGTGTGGTCACCATCATAAGAGATTTCTGACCAATAGGTGTGGTCACCATCATAAAGAGATTTCTGACCAATGGGTGTGACTGGAGCTCGGATCATAAAGAGATTTCTGACCAATGGGTGTGCTCACCATCATAAAGAGATTTCTGACCAAATGGGTGTGCTCACCATCATAAAGAGATTTCTGACCAATGGGTGTGCTCACCATCATAAAGAGATTTTTGACCAATAGGTGTGGTCACCATTATAAAGAGATTTCTGACCCATGGGTGTGACTGGAGCTCAGATCATAAAGAGATTTCTGACCAATGGGTGTGCTCACCATCATAAAGAGATTTCTGATCAATGGGTGTGCTCACCATCATAAAGAGATTTCTGACCAATGGGTTGTGGTCACCATCATAAAGAGATTTCTGACCAATGGTTGTGACTGGAGCTCAGATCATAAAGAGATTTCTGACCAATGGGTGTGCTCCCATCAAAAAAGAGATTTCTGACCAATGGGTGTGCTCACCATCATAAAGAGATTTTGACCAATGGGTGGTGGTCACCATCATAAAGAGATTTCTGACCAATGGGTGTGGTCACCATCATAAAGAGATTTCTGACCAATGGCTGGGGTCACCATCATAAAGAGATTTCTGACCAATGGGTGTGGTCACCATCATAAAGAGATTTCTGACCAATGTGTGTGCTCACCATCATAAAGAGATTTCTGACCAATGGGTGTGCTCACCATCATAAAGAGATTTCTGACCAATGGGTGTGCTCACCATCATAAAGAGATTTCTGACCAATGGGTGTGCTCACCATCATAAAGAGATTTCTGACCAATGGGTGTGCTCACCATCATAAAGAGATTTCTGACCAATGGGTGTGGTCACCATAAGACCGAACGAATGGATGCCGTTTGGCTTTAGATCCCGACCACGTCCACAACTGATTTTCATTCTGTGCGTACACAAAGAGCTGAGGCGCACTGGGAACACTTGTTTGATGTCTAAACGTGCAGGCTTTCTTTTTCATCTGCGTAGTTGTCTATGTATCTGTCTTTGTGTGAAGGTACGCATGCATGCATGTCTATATGTATGTGTATATGTATGTTATGTATGTATGTTTGCATCTATCTGTCTATCTGCCTATCTATATATCTGTCTGTCTGTCTATCCTTCTCTCTCTCTCTCTCTCTCTCTCTCTCTCTCTCTCTCCTCTCTCCTCTCTCTCTCTCCTCCCCCCCCCCTGTGTGTGTGTGTGTGTGTGTGTGTGTGTGTGTGTGTGTGTGTGTGTGTGTGTGTGTGTGTGTGTGTGTGAGTGTGTGTGTGTGTGTGTGCGCGTGTGTGCTCGCGCGCGTGTGTGTGCATACACACATACATGAATGAACTCGCGCAAGTGTGTGTTTGAGCGTGAGCGTGCGTGCGCGCGCGCGCGTGTGTGTGCATGTGTGTGTCGCGCACGTACGTGTGTGTGTGTGTGTGTGTGTGTGTGTGTGTGTGTGTGTGTGTGTGTGTGTGTGTGTGTGTGTGAGTCAGTGAGTAGTAGCAATGCTTCCGGTTTAGGTCTTTCTACAAACCATATGTTACGAGAGGAAAGTCTGTAAGTGTAGGAGGGATACCTCAGACACAAATCATCTTTGAACAGAGTTCATGAAAACGTCAACACAGGAAAATAGCAATAAACACGTGATTTCCTCAGCAAATCATACACACACCGTCCTCCATTTTCTTCCTAGGCTTTGAAGAGAGAGAGAGAGAGAGAGAGAGAGAGAGGTCTTTATTTCCGAGGATAGCAGATACGCATTCTTTTCTTTTTACGTGCAGTCCTTGCTTGAGTAGGGACTACAACAGGCACACACAACACACACACCACACACACACACACACACACACACACACACACACACACACACACACACACACACAGAGAGAGAGAGAGAGAGAGAGAGAGAGAGAGAGAGAGAGAGAGAGAGAGTTGCCTCCCTTGCTTCCAACGTGAACAACCCATTTACAACAATAATCATTGCCATGACCAGTCATTCCTGTGCCGGCAAAACATCATAAATAAACAAACAAACAGACCAAAACCCGATAGCTAGAATTAACAGACACGGCCATCTTAGAGTGTGAATAAGAGGAAGGGAGGGGGAGGGGGGGGAGAGAAAATAGAAGAATAAGAAAGTGGATCGGAGGGGAGTAATGAGGGCGCAGAATGGGTGGGGGAGGAAAGGGAAAGGGAATGGGCGGGGGGGGGGGGAAGGAAAGGGACAGGGGAATGGGCGGGGGGGGGGGGGGGGGGAGGAAAGGGATAGGCAGACGGAGGTGTGAGGGAGACGTTGCTGGGTTAGAGGGACATAAAAACATGAAAGCGGAAACAAATAATATTTTATGGGTAACAAGAGTAAGCTATGTTATTTCAGACCCGTCCGCATTCAGCGCATGCTCTCTCTCTCTCTCATCTCTCTCTCTCTCTCGGGGGTATGTGTATGAAGAACAAGCTTGACAAGTCACGCGTTGTGAGCTCTGCACAGTAACACTGTTTTCTCTGTTGATACTAGTGCACAGTGTTGGTAGTTGACCAGTGACTTTGCGAAGGACTATGCCATCCGGCCCGCGACTTGTCAGGCCCGTTTGTGGTCAGTTTGCGCTGTCTTTGCAGCGTTCATGTGAAACGGCTAGATTTCTTGCCGCAGCGCGGATATCCATTTTGAAACTCAAACTCTGCAGACGGTGTCATGGAGGAATGCTCTCGTCCTACTCTTCTACGGAATTTAATCCATCATGTGGGGTCGTGGAGCTCAACCCAGACCTGGCAGCAAGACCACTGACAGCAAACGACTGACCCGCCTGGACAGCGCTGGGGCTGGTACGCGCAGGAAAGTGTGGACAGGACTGGAATTACGCATGGTACGCCATCTACGCACCCCATGGAGCCCACTCTGAAGGACTTAATGACAATGATGAGTTAATGTGAAATGTAAGTGTGAGCAGATGAGGTGGAGATATGCAAGCGGTGAAAGGAGTGTGTGATAGTATAAAGGAGAAATTATGTCACCAAAAATGAAATATCTGACTTAAAACAGGAAATGAAATTTGAAATGTAGATGAGAGACTTAATGAGAAAATTGAAACTTTGGACAGGAAGGTGGACGATCTCGAGGGCCGTGTCCAAACGGACAACATAATTGTACATGGTGTTCCACGTAGAGAACGTGAGACCTGGCAGGACAGTGAGGATGCTGTGAAGGAATGTTGACAGATAAACTAGAACTCCAAGAGATGTTGAATTTGATCGGGTACAACCGTTTGAATTCCAGGGCCGACTCTCCCATTATTGCATGCTGTACCTTTTACAAAGACAAAGTGAGGATCCTGCGTGCCAAAACAGAAGTTAAAGGGTACCCAGCTTTTCATTGGAGAAGACTTTTCCTTCAAGTGAGAGAAATAAGGAGAAAATTATCGCCTCACTTAAAGTCAGGCCAGAACCAAAACAAGAAAGTTTCAATGATATACGACCACTTTGTCATTGAAGGAGTGAAGTATGGTATAGATAGCAGCGAAAATCTGGTCCCACTTCAATAATGGTCCGGCCGGCCCTGTGGTTTAAGTTTGTCTTATTCCTAAACGTTAAAGTGTAACAAAAATAAAGGACACCGCACGCTGTCAGGGCAGAAAACACACGAGCGCTAAGATTTAGTGGGTCAGCGAACTGTGGTGAGTTGAAACCGGCGTGCGACACGCCGTGCAGGACAGGCATGGCTCGAACGTTAGACAGCCTGCGCACTTGGATCCTCTCATATATGTCAGTGTGTCAAATGAACATGTCATGCGTAATGTGTCAAATGATTGTGTTCCTTGTGTTGTAAATGATGATGATGATGATGATAACGACGAGAATACTAAAAGAAACACCACTTCATATGATGATACTGTAAATAACTGTTCTATTTTATGTGATGTTCCCAATCACACGCCCCTTGTAATATTGTTCGTGTTGCAACACGTTGAGGCTGCCAGTGATAATGACAGTGTGGTTAAAAACTGCACTGTAAGTGATTGCGACAGTACGTCAGTAAATGTAACTGTCAAGGATGGTAAGTGTGTGAATGACAATGGGGGCTGTGTAAATGTATCAGACGAATATGATCATGAGATCGGTGATTACATTGCTGGAATGAAACGATTTGTAAGGATGACTGCATGAATGGGGAACAAATGGAAATAAAAGCTAACTGGTGTGGTTGATAATTGTGCCTATGAAAACGAACATGAAAATAGTGGATCACAAACACGTGGTCAAGAAAGATATTTTGGCGAGATAGTAGAGGTGGTAAGTGTGATTGTGGGAATGTAAATAAATTTAAAACAAACGTAAAGGCGATGGTTTTTGTGTAAAAACAATAGTGAGAAATCAAATGAAACTGATGACAGTCACTATGATTATGTGCGAATGATGATGAAAGGTATGTGAGTGACAAGATGGAGATAGCTTTTTGAGTGAAAACTCTGGAAATCTAGAACAATCTTGTGAATGCTGTATCATTTCTACATTGGAATGTATGTGGACTTTTGTCGAAAATGAATGATGCAGATTTTGTTAACTTGTTTACATCCTTTGATTTTGTGTGTTTAGTGGAAACGTTTGTAGAAAATTTTGATGCTGGCATAATTCAAAGATCATAAAGTGTCCTCAAACCTGCGGTAAAACTGGCAACGCAAGGGAGATGTTCCGGGGTATAATAGTCTTAGTTCGTAATCTCTTCTTTCTTGTGTTCATCCGCTTGATTGTGATTATAAGTATTGTTTATCATTTATGCTGGAAAAAGATTTTTTTGGACTGAGTAAGAATGTCCTGCTTATATGTGCTTATGTCCCCCCAGACAATTCCCATATTACTCTTTATACGGTTTACAACAATGGAATAGATATGTTTGGAGGAATGTGCATGGAGAAATCACTGTGTGTCGATGATTTTGATTTATTATTATGTGGTGATCTAAATGCAAGGGGTTCCAATATTTTCCCTGATATTCTACATGATGGGGAACTCCACATTAACCATGTAAGGGATGTGGACAACAAAATACAGAGGTGTTCTGAGGATACTGTATTGAATTCATATGGGAAAAAACTACTTAACATGTGTACTGTATTTGGTTTATATATTTGCAATGGTGTATGTATTGGTGACCTTGAAGGTCGTTACACGTTTATTCGGATTCGGAAGTAGTGTCAATGACACTTCTATCATCTGGGAACTTGTTCAATTTCTTGAATGACTGTTTAACATTAAGGGTTCTTGAAACAATCGAATCTGATCACCTACCCCTTTTATATCCATTCAAAGGCAAACAGAAAAAGAATATATTGACAGAAAACCAAGCGTAGACAGAGCTCAATTTATGACAAAATATTGTTGGAAAGAGATGTATGCGGAACGATTTACTATGTCTATGAGACTCATATCGTGTACAGCAGAAACTAGATATGGCAGAAGCTTATATATAGCGATGTGAATAAAATCCCTTGACATGTTCAATCAGATTGTTAAAGAACAAGCTGTTGATATAAGAGAAAAGTCTTGCAAGGCAAAAAAGTCAAAGAGAAGGAATGGTTCGATCAAGAATGTGTACGGTAAGACGTGGAGTACGAAGACTGTTGAGAAGGTTTAGAGCAACATTGGATATTAATATTAGAAGCCAGCTTTGCATTGCAAGACGTGAGTATAAAGAACCTAAATATAAGAAAACAGAAAGATCATAACGAATCGTTAGTAAATGAATTGGCAAACTCTGTAAAAAGTCAAAAGAACTTCTGGGACACAAATGCACAAGATCTCGAAAAGAAAATCCCAGCCTTTAAATGATAATATGTATGAATGAATGGTTTGATCATTTTAAAAGTGTTTTGGAAAAAGACGAAGAAGAGATAATTGATATCAACTACGTTGAAGACAATGAAGACAATGTACTGGACAAGCCATTTCGAGAGTAGAAGTTTTACTTGCCATTAGAAAGCTAAAGAATGGTAAGTCAGCTGGTCCAGATGGACTTATAAGTGAGTTCTTCAAAAATTCCGGTGAATCAGTTGTTAATTTCCTAGTTTCACTATTTAACTATTTATTTGAGAAAGGAATTTTTCCGAAAAATTGGACAGAATCCGTAATCATTCCTTTGTACAAGAAAGGTCATGTCAATGACGTTAACAATTATCGGGTAATTCCTTATGTGACATTAGTAGCAAATTATACAGTTCAATTGTTATAAGTAGATTACAAGAATGGATTACCCAAAATGATATTAACAGGTGAGTACCAAGCCGGGTTAAAAAGGGATATTCGACAATCGATCATATTTTTACTTTGCTTGCTGCTATCCAAAACAATTCGCCTATAATAGGAAGTTATATGTTGCTTTTGTGGATTTTGAAAAGGCATTCGATCTATAACTAGAAGGTTATTGTGGCCAGTTCTGATCAAAAACGGAATTAGGGTAATTGTATTGTGTGTTATTAAAAGCATGATAACGAAGTAAAGGCAAGAGTAAGGTCCGGGCAACACTGTCTGATGCGTTGAACTGTACACGAGGGGTCAAGCAGGGTGATGTTTGTAGTCCTGTTTTGTTTTCACTTTTTATAAATGAACTGGCTTTGGAAATAATGAGAATGGTCTTCATGGAGTTACGTTTGATCTCATAGAATTATATTATCCTACTTTTCGCTGATGACATTATTCTATTGTCTAATAACAGTAGTGGGTTTACAGAGACAGTTAAATAATCTATATAATGCTGCAAGTAAATTAGAACTGAAAGTAATATGAAGAAAACTAATATTATTATTTTTCGTAAGGGAGGGTATTTGTCGCAAATGAAAAATGGACGTATGGAAATGAGAGAGTACAAGTAGTAAATGCGTATAAGTATCTTGGAATCTATTTCTCAACAAGACTCAGTTTTAGTTTTGCGTGCCAAAGTATAGCTAATAAAGGAAGAAAGCGGTTATTCTCTTGCTACATGTCTTATATAAATTAGATTGCAATGCTTCAGTGTCTTTAGTAAACTATTTGACTCTCAGATTCAGCCAATGCTACAGTATGGTGCGGAAATATGGCTTTTGAAAAAGCACAGAAATAGAAAAAGTACATTTGTTTGCATTGAAACGCTTTCTTAATGTCGATAGTCGAACGCCAAATGATCTTGTTATGGTGAACATTGGCAGATATCCAATTTACCTCAATTCATACATGAAATGTATTAAGTATTGGCTGAAACTGACCAGAATGAACGAAGATAGGCTGCCGTTTAAGCATACAAAATGTTATTAAATTTAGATTCTCATGGGAAGAGGACTTGGTTACAAATATTCGTCATTGTTTAAATTCTTATGGATTTTCGTATGTCTGGGACAACCAGGGTGCCCAAAATATATCAGGTTTTTTTAACATCTTTAGCAAAG
>CM031603.1:4129400-4141900 GCA_018398815.1 Conus ventricosus | reverse complement strand
ATTATTGATTGCTCCCACACTTTGAAAGCATCTGTGCCTAGCAAATTCAAATTTCAAATGGCGAGAATATAAACTATGGGCAGTCCCACCAAAAAATATACCATTTACCAATCCACAACATTACATGAAAACTGACAAAGAACAGAACTGAAAAAATTGGTATTGCGCAACATTAGGTGGAAAGCGTTATTTTCTTTATTGGAACCCAGAAAGCCAAAAAGGAAATAAAAAAAACATAATGGTTTTAAAGTCATGAGATCGCCACCTATAATAGAGGAAGATGAAACCTGATTGAAGAAAGTATGAAAAAACAAATAGCTAACATTGAATTTCAGAAAAACCACAATAAAAAATATCAAACAACAATGAATAATAACAAAAAACAAATTCCAGAATGACAAAAAAAAATATTCATAAAGAGGCTGACAAGACAAACAATATCATAAAATTTAAACTAATGATTACACTGCAACCCTCAACAAAAATATTCAGAAAAATTATAAAAAAAAGCAGATAAGACCACATATGACAACATCTGCAAAAAAAAAAGACTTGTGCACCAGATGGATTTAGGTGATAGGATAGAAGCAACAGCAATAAAAGAAGCCTTTATAACCCTTAAAGACCCACAAACCTAAAACCTAACTTTTCTCAACAACTCCTACTGTAGACTGATAAACCCATCAAAATCTGAATTAGGCAAAATTCGTAAAACGATCCTGGAAAATCAATAGATTACAAAAAAACAAACACTGAAATACAATCTTCTGGAAAAAATCATTACGAAGTTATACAATGGTTTTAAAGAACTGAAACAAACAGAAAAATACAGTGATCATTACTTTTGACAATAAGTGACTTCTACCCTTCCATTGAAGGGCAGTTTACTCACTAAAGGCACTGAGATACGCCAACAAATATACAAATTACCAGATTCTGAGATGGAAATCATCTCCACACTAAGAAAACCTTCTCCATAGCAACAGTGAAACATGGATAAAAAAAAAAACAGCGAAATTCCACATTCTATGTCCGATGGGATCTTATATGGAGCTGAAACGTGTGAATTAGTTGGACATTTCATGTTTGTCTCATATACAAAAAAACTTGGTAACAGGTGGCCTATACAGGAGATGATGGTCTTTGCCACGTTAAACAATAAACCAAAACCATTAAAACAAAGAAAAAGAGAACTTTGTAAATTTTTCAAAGCCATAACCTAAACATTACAGTAAGGAGGCCAACAAAAAAAAACAGTAAATTATTTAGACATAACATTAGACTTAAGGATCATACACACAAACCCTATACAAAAACCTAATGACACACCTGTCATGTAAGACATCAATAGTAACCATCCACCCTCCATCTTAAAAACCATACCTAATGGTATAAACACAAGATTATCAAAACTGTTCCATTCATGAGAAAGAATTTAGACAGTGCAGCAGCTGAATACCAAGAGGCGCTGACAAAAAGTGGTAACAACTACAATTAACAATATAACGCAGATAACAGCATGAATCAGCAACAGTAAAAACAGGAAAAGAAAAAATATATGGTATAACCCACCCTCCCATAATGTAAGGGAAGATACAAAACTAACGTAGGAAAAGAATTCCTCATGAACCCTTAAAACATCATACCCAAAAGAACATGTTACTATCAAAAAATATTCAACAAAAATACCGTCAAGCTATCTACTCGTGTATTGCCCAACCTAAAAATATAATTGAGTTCTTCCAACAAAACCAAAAACAACACAAAACAAGAGGGTGAAGAAAGTATCTTGTAATTTGCACAAAAAAGACCAGTGCCCTCTGAACATAAAATGTCTCTACAATAACATTGTGTACCAGCTACTGAACAACAGTACAGTTATAAAGAAACATACATAGGGAACCACGGTCCAACCATTTTAAAACCAGATATGCAAACATAAACAGTCTTTCAAAAAATGAAAAATATAAAAACCAACAGAATTAAGTAATATATATGGAAACTTAAAAATAAAAAATAGATACAACATATCATGGAAAATTATAAAGAGGCAACCACCATACAACAACATTTTTCTAAAAAAATGCAACTTATGTTACAACAGAAAAGTGTCTGGTAATAGGTAAACCCCACCTAGCAATCCCAGAACTCTAAAGTAGAAATGATAACCAATATGGGGTAGTTCAGGTGGTTCATAAAATGGAAATCTTTTGTCAATGCACCATTTCCGTGGCACGTCCTCCCCCCCTGAACGCTGCCCCAAAAAAGAAAAAACCGGCAGGCCACGTGCCACACCACAGAGCTCACACGCTCACACACCTACAATATATAACACCGGTGGCGTGGTCCAAATTGGTAATCCTGATGACGAGGCCGTTTAAGGCTTGAAACAAATTTGTAGTTATTTATTCTTCCATTTTAAATCCTATTATTGAACAAGTATATATATATATATATATATATATATAAAATATATATTAATAAATATATAATATTGAATTATAAACAAAGCTTGCTCTTATGTCTTAGATTGACTAAATATGGGGAAATAAGCATTCATAACTGCAGTGTAGATGATTCTGGCCTAACTAACAGTATGTTCTTGAGTGGGTGAATGAGAAAAATAAAATAAAAGCTTCAAAAAAAATGAGCCTTCAGCAAGCATATAGTCACCAAGAGAGACATCCTCCAATTAGGGAGGGAAACTTACTAACATATAACTCCTGGTCTATACACGAAATAATCGTGAAACCGTTGTAGAATCTCCTCAGGTGACCGCGTAAAGTGGTAATTTGGACTCCTCATGCCTTGTCAGTTTTAAGAAGAATGCACTCCCAGAAAAGGCTGGTGTGCAATACCGTAGTATAGTTAGTTAGTTATTCCAAAAAACCAACCAAAGGTGCCACCTAAGAAGCAAAAGAAAATCATGAAATAGCAAAACAAGCTACATGTTCTTGTGAAAAGATAAAAAATAAAAAAAGATATACCTCTTAAATAGACCACAAGTGCAGAGGGGTCAGTTCATGGAATGTAATCCGCAAGGGACTAAAATACAACAACTAATAAAATTCCAAGATAAGTACCGCCGCACCGTTCCAGCAGACTTAACAGAGCAAGCATGGTGGATTATGCAATGACTGCAAGAAATATTGAATTATAAACAAAGCGGCCTTATACTTAATTGAACTAAGATAGGTGGAAATAAGCATTCATATCTGCAGTGTAGATGATTCAGCCCTAACCTAACAGTATGTTCTTGAGTGGTGAATGGAGAAACAAAAAATAAATGCTTCTAAAAATGAGCCTTCAGCAAGCTTATAGTCCTCCAAGAGCGGATAGGAGACATCCTCCAATAGGGGAATGGAAAACCACTAACATTTTTTTTTTTTTTCTGTCCCAACCTCTGCGCACTCAGAGGCAGTGCAAACCCACCATATCAGCTCATTCCGATACCCGCCGTCCACAAGCCATATCCCGGCCTGCCCCGCCGACAAGCCCCCCTGCCCCACAATCCACAGGGAGCAGTCAATGTCAAGTCGTCTAGAGGCCAACCACCGAGGAGACACTGCACTGCCTGCCGAGTTCACTCGTGTGTTCAGTGTCCCCTGTTCTGATTCTAACATACGCAGTGGACTACCACCTACTAAGACCACTACTAACGACAATAATTGCGTTAGTGTCGCGGAGAGCCGGCGGTGAGTTAGCCTCCCTCCTGAGGCGCCACCACGTCCTTCCAACGACAGCCCCCATTGACTCCGCTGATACCGTTTGACCCGACGGGAAGCAAACCAAGCCACCAGACTCGGATAGTACTTCGAAAAGATGTCACGCAAGAGAGCAGGGCAAGGAGGGCCACAGAAATTGAGACATTTTTTTTTTTAATGCTGATACAATGGGAATAGGAAGATTACATGATACGATATGCTACGGATTTCTATTCGGTCTGAGACTACATGAACAGGGGCTGTACTCTACGCTTCCTTTCATAATAAATTCCGGCGTCCAACCATGCCCGAGAGATACAGGCACCTGAGTGTTGGTCATGAAATTTTGATCACACTCACCAAAACGCATCCAATAAGTGGAAGAAACTCGACAGATTGTCCCAGTCTTTTTTCCCAATTGAGTCCGCAGCAAACCAACTCTGGTAGGAGCCGGATCGGGGCAGAAAAAACCCACATGACTCTGATGGGATTCGAACCCACACCTCCCAGCCGGGAGTCCGCTACTGCCTAACCACTTCGCCCAGCGGCGCTGTTAAACTCACTAACATATAACTCCTGGTCATATACCGATATTTTCGAAACCTTGTTGATTCTCTCCCCCTCATTGACTGCGTACAAGTGGTAATTTGACTCCTCTTGTGCCGTTTCAGTTTTTAAGAAAGAATGCAATCCCAGAAAAGGCTGTTGGCAATACCGTAGTATATTTGTTGAGTTTACAAAAAACCCAACTCAAAAGGTCCACCTAAGGAGCATAAAAAATCAAGAAAGAGCACAACAAGCTACATTTATCTGTGAAAAGGTAAAAAAAAAAAAAAAAACCTCAAAAAGACACAAGGCATGAGGGTCAAAAGTTCTGGAATGAATCCGCAAGGGACTAAAATAAACCAAAACTAATAAATTCCAAGGATAAGTACCGCGCGCCATCCAGCAACTTACAGAGGCAGCTTGGTGTTTGTCAATGACTGCAAGAAATATTGAATTTATTTATAAACAAAGCTGGCTCTTAGTCGTTAGATTGACGAATAGGGGGAAATAGCATCATATCTGCAGTGGTAGATGATTGTCTGCCTAGACTAACAGCTAGTGCATGAGTGGGTGAATGGAGAAAAATAAAATAAATGCTTCTAAAAAAATGAGCTTCAGCAAGCTTATAGCTCTCAAGAGGGAGACATCCTCCGATAGGGAGGAAACTCACTACAAAAAACTCCTGGTCATATACGCGTATATTTTCGAAACCTTGTTGTTTTTCTCCTCAGTGAACGCGGAAAGATGGTAATTTGAACTCCTCAGCCTTTTCAGTTATTTAAGAAGAATGCAATCCCAGAAAAGCTGGTGTGCAATACCGTATAATATTTGTTCGATTTCAAAAAACCAACCAAAGTGCCACCTAAGAAGCAAAAGAAAATCATGAAGAGCAAAACAAGCTACATTTTTCTCTTGTGAAAATAAAAAAATAACAAAAAGATATCCTCTTAAGACACAAGTGCTGAGTGTCAGTTCGATGGAATTGAATCCGCAAGGGACTAAAATACAACACACTAATTAAATTCCAAGGATAAATACCGCGCACGCGTTCCAGCACTTACAGAGCAGCTTGTGTTGGCAGATGACAGCAAGAATATTGAATTATAAACAAAAGCTTTGCTCTATGTCCATAGATATTACGAAAATGGAAATAAATCATACATAACAGCAGGGTAGATGATTCTGCCTAACTACAGTAGTTTGCTTGAGTGGGCAGAATGGAGAAAAATAAAATACATGCTTCTAAAAATGAGCTTCAGCAAGCTATAGTCTCCAAGAGACCCCATCATGCAGAGGCCGTCCTGGCACAACCTCAACAAGGCCAGTAGGGCCGGCCCACTGTTGAGGAGTCGAGGGGACCTTTCACAGTAGGGAACAACTGTAACTAGCAACCGGCGGCTACCTATAATAGTGTCTCATTGCGGCGCGAATCACAGCCAATGCACGCGCTTCAAGATGGCAGAGCAGCTGAAATTGTGAGCGACTACTCTGACGTGATGACATATTTGACTCCGAATCAGTTGTCGAAAGATACGCTCTTGATTTTTTTTTTGTACTGAAACATGAACACAGGTAGTATGATAAAGCTGAACAGGGATATATTTGACTATGTCTCTGATTTAATTGCAACGGATGGTGTTAACGTAGACATCGCTTATAAAACCTGTGTTAATTATTTATTTATATCATTTCTTCCAATAATAAATATAGTCTACTTCAGAAAACATTCATATTATTCTGATGATGATTTTGTGTCTTACGTACTGGATGTTGCTGTATCTGCTTTGTAAAACTTTCATTGAGATATAAATTTCAAAGATAATTAAGAGTAAATCCCCCAAGAACAAGGATACGAACAATTCCATAAAACAAATCACGACGCGTTTTGATCTTTTTAGGACTTCTTCAGGCAAGACAAGTACATTCACGACCAATGAACACGGAAAACGCACAATTTACTATCACCAATGGAGCGCAAGAATGGACATTGGCTGTAACATTCCTTGAGATGTGGATAAACACGGATACATTTGCGAGATATAAATCCATTTCAGTGCATCGCAGTTTTTCCCAACGTGGTGTACGATGAGGAGTTATTTGTTTATCATTAAATTAATGAAAAATTAATTTCTCTCTATTTATTTAGCTTGACGTTCATTTTCCATACCTTGTGGGATTTAGCAAATTAATGAAGAATTAATTCTCTCTATTATTTAGCTGACGCGTTCATTTTTCCCATAGCTCGTGTTCTTTCTAATGCGCTATTCGGAAACAATTTTAGACATTGCAGTAATGTGCACATCTATTTCCACCATAGGGGTTCACCGCTTATACATTTTCTTTCACATTGGACGAAAGCATCTAGATACCCTTTAAAAAACAATCTGGTTTTTGAACCGTTGTCTTATCACCACTGATCTCTTCAGTTTGGGAATTCTGCCAAACGGACAGAGAGAAAAATGAACGGAAATCTTAGAAGAGCAGACAATAACAAACAGTTCAATACGAAACAATAGGGTATACTCATCATCATTTCAGCGTTCGTTTATTTCTGGGTGTGTATTTACGTCATCATGGGAGCACACACACCTCTACATGTTCTATATAGGGGTATTGGTTTGGGTATGTGGCAATGTAGACACCCAGAAAGTGGAAATGGCTATCGTTTTAACCTTCTGCTGTCGTGTCCTTGAGGGAATCTGCAAGGAACTGATTCCAGTAATAGAGTTGCATACGACTGTGCTTGTTTCATGCTAAATTAATGGCGTGAGTTCTAAAAGGATTAAAGATAAGAAAAACAAATCCTGTGTTTCTGCGTGCGTACAAGCGATAACAATAGAGTACACGTCTTATTTATAATTTTTTTTTTGCTTACCTTTTGTTTTCTGGTTATGTATACTCTTTAGACATACACTCCACACCTCTTCACTGGGGACCAAAGGCCTATTAAGCAATCAACCATCTCACTCCTCTCCTCCTTCTCTCCTTCTCTCTCGTCTCTTCTCTCTCTCGTGTGGTGCGTGCGCGCGCGCACGGAGTGTGTTTGTGGTGTGTGTGTGTGTGTGTGTGTGTGCGTGCTGTCGAGCGTGGCGTGCGTGCGTGCGTGCGTCGTGCGTGGCGCGCGCGCGCTCACGCGAATCTCTTCAAAAGCTTTCCAGAAACCTTACTCCTTGATTTGCGCAATAACATTAATCTTCCCACTTCTTTCACCTAATTCAAGTACACTCAGGAAAACGGAGAATGGAGAGAGAGAGAGAGAGAGAGAGAGAGAAGAGAGAGAGAGAGGTAGGGAGGGAGAGAGGCGATGACAGACACAGGCAATAACGGGTGAACGTGCACATCTTACGTGGCTGTTTCGGGCGGGGCGCCCTTCAATGCCCTCGTGACTGTCTTCTACCCGCTGGTTTTCTGATCAAATATCGTTCCATTTCTTTTCACTGTCTGTCCCGTCAGCTTGTTCCCCTGTCGATCTGTGCGACCCCTGCTATCTCCTCCACCCCACACTCTCCTCTTCTCCTCTTTGTCGTACCTTGTTATTTTTCTCTCTGGCGACAGGTAAAATATATGTGGAAAATACACCTTAAATAAAGATAGTATATTGTTGATGCTCTGTGGACACAGACTTTCTGATAGATCATCTCAACCGCTGCACGCACAGGCAATAATCAAGAATGTCCGTGACAACCTTCGAGACTCACATTTAAACCTAAACGTGTATTGGGCGATGTAATGGGGAACTGAAGAAAAAGCAACAAAACAAAAACAAGCAAACAAAAAAACACTTGTGTGGGCCGAGTAGTGCAACCGAACACAAATGTCAAAGATGATATCAGGTTTTTGATGCCCGACAATGGTAGAAAAAACAAACAAACAGAATTGCGACTCTGAACAGTGATACTCCACAAAGTCACCACACACACACACATACACACGCACGCACGCACGTGCGCGCGCACACACACACACACACACACACACACACACACACACACACACACACACACACACACACACACACGCACGCACGCGCGCACGCACGCACGCACGTGCACACACACACACCACACACACACACACACACACACCAATTTAAATGCTATTGCTGAAGGGAAAGGAGGACAGTTGAAAGTGGGTCTTTGGACCGGGAACATTTTATGTACAGCGAGCCTCAACAAATTCTTTCTTAATAAGCCGCCCTACCCCCGGCTAACGTCTTCTCTTACCGAAGATGATTCAGCCGACGGGGATAAATTTTCAGGACCTAACACTACACTCTTACTATCAGTTAAAGCTAGTAACAAAGTACCATGATATATTTAATGTATGCGCATGCATGCATGCAAAAAATATAGGCCTATGTACGCTTGTGTATACGCGTACTTGTTCAAACTATTTTTTTTGCAGAATAAAACCAGAACCATTCTGATTTTGAGCTTACATCGTAGAAGATATGCATTAAGAATTATTAGCGAATTATAAACTGGGTGTGCTCACCATCATAAAGAGATTTCTGACCAATGGGTGTGGTCACCATCATAAAGAGATTTTCTGACCAATGAGTGTGCTCACCATCATAAAGAGATTTCTGACCAATAGGTGTGGTCACCATTATAAAGAGATTTCTGACCAATGGGTGTGACTGGAGCTCGGATCATAAAGAGATTTCTGACCAATGGGTGTGCTCACCATCATAAAGAGATTTCTGACCAATGGGTGTGGTCACCATGAGACCGAACGAATGGATGCCGTTTGGCTTTAGATCCCGACCACGTCCACAACTGATTTTCATTCTGTGCGTAGACAAAGAGCTGAGGCGCACTGGGAACACTTGTTTGATGTCTAAACGTGCAGGTTTTCTTTTTCATCTGCGTAGTTGTCTATGTATCTGTCTTTGTGTGAAGGTACGCATGCATGCATGTCTATATGTATGTGTATATGTATGTTATGTATGTATGTCTGCATCTATCTGTCTATCTGCCTATCTATATATCTGTCTGTCTGTTTGTCTGTCTGTCTCTCTCTCTCTCTCTCTCTCTCTCTCTCTCTCTTCTCTCTCTCTCTCTCTCTCTCTCTCCCCTGTGTGTGTGTGTGTGTGTGTGTGTGTGTGTGTGTGTGTGTGTGTGTGTGTGTGTGTGTGTGTGTGCGCGCGCGTGTGTGTGCATACACACATGCATGAATGAACTCGCGCAACTGTGTGTTTGAGCGTGAGCGTGCGTGCGTGCGCGCGCGTGTGTGTGTATGTGTGTGTCGCGCACGTACGTGTGTGTGTGTGTGTGTGTGTGTGTGTGTGTGTGTGTGTGTGTGTGTGTGTGTGTGTGTGTGTGGTCAGTGAGTAGTAGCAATGCGTCCGGTTTAGGTCTTTCTACAAAACCATATGTTACGAGGGGAAAGTCTGTAAGTGTAGGAGGGATTACCTCAGACACAAATCATCTTTGAACAGAGTTCATGAAAACGTCAACACAGGAAAATAGCATAAACACGTGATTTCCTCAACACATCATACACACACCCTCCTCCATTTTCGTCCTAGGCTTTGAAGAGAGAGAGAGAGAGAGAGAGAGAGAGAGAGAGAGAGAGAGCGAGAGAGAGAGAGAGGTCTTTATTTCCGAGGATAGCAGATACGCATTCTTTTCTTTTACATGCAGTCCTCGCTTGAGTAGGGACTACAGCAGGCACACACACACACACACACACACACCACACACAGAGAGAGAGAGAGAGAGAGAGAGAGAGAGAGAGAGAGAGAGAGAGAGAGAGAGAGGAGAGAGAGAGAGAGAGAGAGGGAGAGAGTTGCCTCCCTTGCTTCCAACGTGAACAACCCATTTACAACAATAATCATTGCCATGACCAGTCATTCCTGTGCCGGCAAAACATCATAAATAAACAAACAAACAGACCAAAACCCGATAGCTAGAATTAACAGACACGGCCATCTTAGAGTATGAATAAGAGGAAGGGGAGGGGGAGGGGGGGGGGGAGAGAAAATAGAAGAATAAGAAAGTGGATAGGAGGGGAGTAATGAGGGCGCAGAATGGGTGGGGAGGAAAGGGACAGGGAATGGGCGGGGGGGGGAGGAAAGGGACAGGGGAATGGGCGGGGGTGGGGGGGGGAGAAGGCAGACGGAGGTGTGAGGGAGAAGTTGCTGGGGTTAAGCCCCGGTCCCACTGCACCTACGGATGCAAAGAGGATGTAAACGTAAAAAATATCTTGCCATCCGTTGGAAAACGCTGTGCATCCGTTGTGTACTCATTGCATACGTATTTCATACGCTCTATCCATCGAGCATCCGTCCACTGTGATTTCATCCGCGCAAAAAGTTTTGAGCTGCACAAAACTTTTAGAACGGGTGAACTTTCCGCCGTGTACATGTCAATCCGCGACATATACGAGCAACAAAACGTTCTATGTCCGTTATCATCCGTTAAACGTCCGCTGTATCCTCTCTGCATCCTCTGGGCATCCTCGCAACTCACATCCGCTGCAGCTGAAAAACGGAAAGAGGGAGGAAAGATAAGGTACATGGAACGTCTATACACCGTTTGTTGCACGGAAATAGAAAGGATGTAAGCGAATGCATCTCGTACATTAAGTATTCAAAACGGACAAAGCGTTTGTATCTGGGATGTATCTCGTATATTGTAGGATGTCTGGAGTATGTTGAGAGTATGTAGAAGGACACCCTAGCGGACAACCGATATTTTATATAAAAAGGGGAGAAAATCATCTGGATCTCAGTATGAGTCGAGTAGCCATGCTGTACAGACTTCATCACCCTTGATCTTGGTCTTCAACATCATCAATTGTTCTCCATCATGATTGATCAAATAGTCCATATGATAGCTGCACTCATTCAACAGCAGAACCACCAGCCTGTTACAGATGAATCAGTTTGACAGAAGGAGAAGAAGGAGACGTGCAAGAGCTGTGTGGGTCCGAGGATGGATCGTGAGAAGAATGGAGTTTGGACTGTATGACCAGTTGATGGTGGAGCTGAGGAATGAAGACCCACGTGCATTCCATCACTTACATGAGGATGCCACCAGCCATGTTTGACGAACTTGTAGAGCGTCTGAGACCCAGGTTGACCAAGCTAGCACCAACTTCCGTCCCAATCTGGACCCTGGACTGAAGGTGGCACTGACTCTGCGGCACCTAGCCTCTGGAACCACATACAGAAACATGCAGTATGCATGGAGGGTGCCACACAACAGCATCAGCAAAGTCGTCAGAGAAGTAGTAAGGCATCGTTGAAGAATACGTGGACGAGCTCCACAGGTGCCCCACCATCTGAACAGGCTGGAGACAACTTGCAGAAGATTTGGTATCAGAGGTGGAACTTTCCACACACCGTTGGAGCCACAGATGGAAGCACGTGGCCTGCAAAGCTCCAGCCAACTCAGGGTCCCTTATTACAACTACCAGGGCTTCTTCAGTATCATTCTCTTTGCCATGGTTGATAGTGACTACAAGTTCATCTAATCGATGCTTCAGGCAACGGGTCAGCTTCAGATGCCCAGATATACAACGCAAGTGACCTCAAGGATGGGCTGGAATGCAACCTCATCATGGGTTTTCCAGGTCCAGACCCCTTCCCAATGACACACAAGACGTGCCCTACTTCATCGTTGGTGATGACGCGTTCTCCCTCAGAACCTACCTCATGAAGCCGTACAGTTCTCAAGATACCTCACCCATGAAGAGAGGATCTTCAACTACAGGCTTTCCAGGGCAAGACGGGTGGTGGAGAACGCCTTCGGGAGCTTGTTCAGGGCCTTCATGGGCTTGGCTCAGGGCCTTCAGGAGCTTGTTCAGGGCCTTCATGGGCTTCAGCAGGGCCTTCAGGGGCTTGAACATCAGGGCCCTGCTGGTCCACCACAAACACCAGCAGCTTCACCATCAGAGCCAGTGTCAGGGGGTGGGGTGGTGGTTTGGCCTTCTTCCCTTGCCAGAGCTTGAACGAGTAGGCACGGACTTCCTTTTCTTTTCCTAACTGACGCATGGTTTGACACAAGATGTAGTAGCATGTATCGATGCAGCCTTCTTCAATAACGAGATGTAGTACAGATGTGTCGATGTAGTCAGCCAACACGTCTTTCCGCTTTATGCTGATTGCGTGCGTGCTTCATCCCTTTATATCCGCGGAGCACACGCATTCATACCCCCCGCATCGCCGTGAACGGTTTGCATCCTATATACATCCGCGCGGCGTCCCCTTTGTTTCCGTTAGGCGTACGTGATGCATCCGCTTCA
>CM031603.1:4099400-4116900 GCA_018398815.1 Conus ventricosus | reverse complement strand
CACGACCGACCCCTGGAGGTCTGCCCTGACAGGATCAGTCTAGGTGGGAGTGAAGGGAGTGACTGACCTCACACGCCCCGCAAGAGACCACACAAGAAAGATTACGATACAACACCCCATTTATTCACACCAACTCACACAGTCATAAATAAGCATTCCAACACACACAACATGCACAATCACAATCAAGCATTTCAACACACGACATACACACAATTAAGCATTCCAACACACACAACATGCACAATTATAAAATAAACATTTTCGCTATACGACGTACACAATCACAATCACAGCATTTCAACACATATGACATATACACAATTATAAAGAAACATTTCCAGCATCCATCCCTTTCCACACCATGGAGTGCCTCCACACCCCTGCCTCTCCAAAGTCTACTGGGAGCACCCTGTCGCACTAGGTGCTCCAACCGGGTCGGTTCTTGAAGAGTCGTTCAAGGCCAACACCCTTGACACGCACAACGGAGGGTGGAGAGCGCGCCCCGGGGAGGGGGGAACGTGGCGTTGTTGCCGGAGGTCCTGGACGGGATCAGGACCGGCCAGTCAAGTCCACGGGCTTTTCCATCAGTACGTGGCCTCAACCAGTGCGTGGTCCCAACCAGTGCGTGATCCCAACCAGCGCGCGGTACCAACCAGTGCGCGGTCCCAACCAGAGCGTGGCCCCAACCAGCGCGTGGCACCAACCAGTCCAAGCTCCTGGTGAAGCCCCCAGGAGGAGGAAAAAGGGTAGCTGGGAGGAGAGAAGAAAGGGAGGGAAGGGTACTGGAACCCCGCTGTCAGTACAGTCTGACCCATGCTGTTAAATCCTAACAGCCACTCGCATGATGGGCGAGGGGAGGTCTACTAAATACACCAACAACCCCAGCTCAACACAGACCTGAGCATAACACAGCAAACCAACCAAATCAGGAATGTTCGTTAAAGTCTTCTCACACGAAGCAGGTAAAAGACTGCATTAAATTAACAGGCTATAAAACAAATATGAATTATCTTCATCCTTCTCTCACTCACGCTTAACATTTTCCTTTCTTAGGAAATAAACCAACACAGCAACTATCGTTTTATAACTGCCACCACATTTGCAAATAATATTCAATGGCATAATTTCACATTTTTAGCCCATTTAAAAATAAACAAATTCCAACCACGACCCCGAACGACAACTCATGTGTACCACGCTCGCAACAAAAAACTCTTTCTCCGCCACACAAACAACGGGGCCCGAAGGTAAGAGTCCGGCGAATTTGAAGGGGGGACGGCGGCCCAAGCAAAAAAAACCCCTGAATCCCCGGGTTTTTCCCCCCATCCCACCGACTACCGCATCCCCAGTGCATAAAAGGAGAAAGAATTTTGGATATAAATTTTAAAGGGCCCGGGTTTAAAATTAAATTTAACCAGAAAAAAGGTTCAAAAAATTTTTCCCCTTTTTTAAAATTTTGAAAACAAAAGAAAATTGCGAAAAAGGAAAAATAAGCCGGCTAACAAAAAAACAAAAAAACAAACAAACCACGAAATGATGCTTACCAGCTCCCGGGGGGTGACCCAAAAGGGGGGTCAAACGACTCTCTCTGCCTCTGTCCAGTGAGAACGCTTTTTACCAATTCTAACTCACTTGTCCTCCCCCCAAGTTTTTGGGGAAAAGGGCCAAAAAAAAGCCGCCTTTTCCTTTCTTAAAAAGTAAGACTTCAAAAACCCAAAAAATAACGTTTATCTACAAACAAACAAATGTGTAGGGTTATCCTTTTTTAAATACTAATTTACTAAACTTTTCAGTTTATTTTTGCTTAACCTTTTTTTTCCCTGGTCTTTTTTCAATAAAAACATTTTCGCGCAAACATTCTTAAAAGGGGTCTTGTCTTTATGTGAAATAACACACAGTCTTAACGTTCTCTAAAGTCTTTTAAAACCGTTTTTTAAATTTCTGGCAAAAATCCACCACTTACCATCGTGTCTTCGTGAACCCAGCTTTGACAAAGTTTTTTCCCTTTTTTTAACTTTTTTTTTTTGCCGAACAGTCATTAAATAAAGAGTTTCTGCGTTCCTTAACCCCTTTTATAAAACTTTCAAACACTTCAGTTTAGTGCTAGGTTTAACTAAAAATCGTCATGTCTGTCCAAAAAACCTTTATCTGATATGCTTTTTTCCTTTTAAGTTTGGACAGAAAATCACAATATGATCAAAATTAAGCGATAAACTTTTTGAATAAGTCGGACAAATTTTGTTTTTCACAACCCATCTGCCCAAAAACATTGAAAAAAGGGGGGGATTTTATCTAAAGTTTAACTGCTCCTAGTTTTTAAAAAAAATTTAATCTAACCCGTTTTTATTTTTATATACCCCCGTAAAAACTTGTTCAGTATAAAAAAACCCCTACGAGGCCTAAAGGTAAGATTAATCCAATTCAGTTCTGTAGATTGTTTCTTTTTAAGCAACATTGATTTTTTTTGCTTGTTTTTATATCTTAATATCCTCACCATTGTGAAGAACGCGAGGAAACTTTAAGGCGTTTAAGTTAAGTTTTGCCGCTATATAATTTCCCCTTTTAAAAGGTTAACTAACGCCAAACCCCATCCTTTCCACTCTTTAAAGACAGAAATTTTTTTTTATCTTGGAACGTGTCCCCAAATTTTCTGCTTGGAAAGTTTAAATTTTGTAGAAGTTTTTTTTTAAATGTTTCTTTTTGTGGAGGTTATTTTTTTTTTCCATACGGCGTTATTTAAAATTTTTTCCGAATTTGTCGTGGAAAAGACTTACTGAAAAGGGGCCAGGTTGATGTTTTTTCTGAACTTTTTTGAGGGGCTAAAATATGTAAATGGGCTTTGAATTCAAATTTTTTTTCCCCCTTTAAATATGGTTCAAGTGCCATTTGAGGTCAGGTTTTCGAATTTTTATATTCATCGGCCCAAAATTATTTCTCTAGTTTGCGCATTGTTTAGTTTAAAATTTTTGCTGTCCCCAACCCTCTTTGCGTTTAAAATTTCACCGCTTTAGTGTACTCAAAAAACCATACAAAGCGCCTATTCCCTTTTGTTCAAAGCCCGCCAAATCTGCAAGATTTTTTTAAATTTCTAAGGTTATACACCTTACAGGCGCTAATGTAACCCCTGATTTCGGCCCAGGACATTTTTTTTTTGTAATATTTTTTTTTTTTTTCCCAAAAACAATTGCGGTTATCACTTTTCAAAACTTTCCCCCTTTGTCTTTGATTTTATTTTAAAAATGATCCGACCCTCCCAAAACAATTTTTAAAACTGTAAATTAGGGAATTGTATAATTTAAATCGAAATATGCGCTTTCCCGTGGAAGGCTCTTAAAACATGAGGGCCCCTTCCCACATAAAAATTTTTCATCAGTGCTCAGCCTCCAAATGAAACATAGATAATAAAAGAATGCAAGATCGAGCGGTTTTCTCCCTTAAGTAGTTTTTTTGAAACTCTAAAACTATGAAGGGCCCCGTTTGGCTTGTAAAGCCTAACATTTTAGCTAGCTTTTATCAAATAGTACCCTACTTCTTTTTTTTTCAGGTTTGAAGGTCAACTTGTTTTAAATTCGCATTTTTAAATTTGGAGCAATGTCGAAGTTACTCTTGTTCTTTTAGCGAGCAAAACCCGTAATAACCATCATTTTTGTTAATGGCTAACTAATTTGGGCCCTCTTTTATTAACTTTTTAATCTTATTTTTTCCCCTTTGGGCTTTGCTTTATTAAACCATACGACTTTTGAAATTTCATGGAGCGCGCCGTTTGGGTTTCCGCTTCGTTTTTAATAGCAGTTCAAAAAGAAGGGGGGTCTTGGTTTTTATTTTTAAAACATTTTTTAAAAAAAATTAAAATGAGGCTTTAAAATATATGACCCAAATATTCTGTTGGCCCCCACTACAAATTTAAAAAATTAACAATGACACCCTCGACATTTCTGTGACCCAGATGAACCTTTCATAAAAGGAAAAGTTCTCCTTTAAGCAGATTTTTAAACCCCCCCTGTTAAAAAAGACTACACCCAAAAAAGTGGGGTTCAGTCATCCGATGCAGTTTTATCAGAACCGTTAAAACTTTGCTGTGTTTTGTGCTCAATGGGTGTGGAGTGTCGTATGCTGATCTTTTTAAATCATCCTGACCCTTTGGTGGGTGGGTGTACGATTTATTTTTACCTTCAAGTATTTTGATGAACTGAAAGCACCTTCCCAAAGAAAAACCGTTTAATCCATTTGCAACCGAAAGCATGAGGCTTTAAAAAGAATCTGTAACAAATTCAATATTAACACAGCAGACTTTAGCAAAAGTTGGCCGCAATCATGGTTAGGCACCCCATTATTGGGGCGTGCACAAAAAATTTTAAAACTATGACTGGAACCCTCCTTACACACTTTCTCTTCGGGCACAGCTGTTCCCTGGGGTCCAAAAGGCAAGGCAAAAAACAATGGACAACATTTATTTTGAAAATTTAAGGGCCTAACAAAGCGGGAAATAGAACGAATAAAGACTCTTTTGCACTTCGTTTGGTGTTTTTAGGTTCACAAGCACAGACAAGATCGAACATAACAGTCCTTCTAGGGGTTTGACGCACAAAAACAAATTAGCAAATTTAGAGGACGCCATTAATTCTAGTTATTTGCCTTCAATATTAAAAGGTACCAAAATGTTTTACAATACGAAGATCAAAATAGCTTTGCTTTTGGCAGGGTTTATACTGCGCCTTCTGACCTCGGGCTCCAGATAGGAAAAAATAAACTACAAAAATGAAATTCTCGTTTGCGGAAAATGAACAAAAGGTTGGACAAAACCATAAATTCGAGCCAGATATTGAAAAAGCAGTAAAAAAAAAAGTGCCCCCCCAAAAAAGTCACCCAAAATCCCGCGGCCCCAAACCCCAAAGGCATTGAGATCACCCAAAGCTGGGGCCCTTGTTCCGAGCCCATGATTATGAAAAGCCGCTTGTTTTGGATTAAACACCCCAGGATTACTTGGTCTTTATCTTACAAAAAATTAAACCCAACTTTTAAGGAAAAATGCCAAAAGTGTCGGCAAAAAGAATATTTGCTTGCAGTAGACAAAAGCCACTAAAAAAACCCTCCTAATTACCCGGTAAGAGTCAAGTTTTACCGGGCTAATTTTTTTAATAAACTCGCAAATGACAAGTGTTTTTTTACCCATGATTTATCAGGGGAGGCGAGGGCGGCGGAGGTAATGAACTTTGCCCACCGCCGCCGAATACCCAAACACCGGATTATTGCAAATCTAAGGCCGTTAAAAGTTTGTAATGTGCTCCTTGCTCCAAAAACAGTGTTGGGATTCTTTCTGGTGTCGTGTCTTCATAAAAAATTTTTTTTCGAAGTTTTTTTTTTCTTTTCACTTGAGTTCTTTAATTGGCCCGGTTAGTAGTTAGCGTTTCAGTTTTGTGATCTTTCTTGCTAAGATTTTTTAGTCTTGGGCTATTCTTTCTTTAATCTCATCCCCTAGTCGGTCGTAGTTCAGCAGTTTTTCTTTTTCTCTTTTTTTTGCCATCAGTTACCTTTTTTTGCTAAATTTTTGAAAATTCGCCTTTGATGGTTTTTAAAGCATTCAAGGGCCGTTAGTTCTCGCAGGGTAGCGGTGAGTCGTGTTAGTTTTTAAACGCGTTTCTTTTAAAAAACGGATTTGCTTCTATTAATTTATTAATTCCCCTGTGATTGATTTAATTTTTTAATTCCATGTTTGATTTGGTTATCTGTCGGGAGTTCTTGCATTTGGGTTTTGAAGTTTAGAAACTGATCCCTTTTTAAATTTTTGGTTAGAATCCCAAGGCGATTTTGTACCTGCGGGGTCTATTTCAAATTTGAACCCACGGCTAAAAACTTTGAGGGGTCTTTTTAGTTGTAAATGAAAAAAGTTTCCCTTGTCGTCCCCACAAACAAATGGTCATCTTTTACTTCAAATATTAGGGGTTTTAAATTTGGGAGGTTCTTTGGGCCAAAATTTGGTATAAGATCTGACCTTTTCTTTCTGTTAATTCACGCCCCAAAGAGAGCCCCCGGGGAGTTTTTTACCAAAGGAAATCATTTCACTAATGTCGTCTCCAGAATCTAAACATCAAATCTTCATCCTCAAGCCTGCCTGTTTTTAAAAAAAATTAAAATTTTTTATTTTGTTTTATAAAAAATGCCAATCATTGGCTCGTTCTTAAACCCCCATAGAAGTCTGAAAGAGCCCCTTTGGGGTGAAAGGGAAAAAAAACGGAATATTATTTTTCCAAAAAAATCCCCCACTATTGATGCAGTCAAATTTTTTACTGTCAAAATTTTCCCGACCCAGGGGGCAAGAATTGATTGTGCCAGGCTCGCCGTCTTACTTTCAAAATAGAAATCGTTCAACAAAGCCCAAAAGGAAATTGTACAGAATCTGGGGCGGGCAATCGTTAAAAAAATTTCTATAAAACTTGGGGGCAAAAAATATTTTTCTTTACACAAGCGACAAATTTTTTTTAATTTTGACTATGGCTAACCCGGGAATGAAAGGGGTGATTTGCGTTAAGGAATCGAAAATGAAAAAGCACTAAAAAATGAATGGCGCCGGATACAAAGACGGTAAAAAAATATGCAGCTGTAAATTTCGGGTATGGAAAACGCTTTTTTCCCTCCCCCTTTGATTTTGATTGTTAAAAGGCATGCCCCCTACTTTCAAGGGGCATTAAAAGACAGATTGTATATGAACTAATTTTAATGAATCAAAGGTTATCAGATATCAGACACCAAAAAAGTACAGCATTTTGACATCTGTTTGAGTTTGGACGTTTTTAGCCCCCCAAAATTTGCAGGCTGATTGAGCCAATCAGTCAAAATTACCCAATATATTACGAAAGGGATTATCCTCAAATATCCGAAGCAGGGGGACATATATGGGTTTTGTTTAGTGTTGCGCAAGATCGCTTAAAGGGATTTTATTCTGTGCGAAGTGAAGAATTCAAAAGGCAAGTGAAAAGTTTTTTTTTTAAACCAAAAATAACGAAAATACAATGTTCGATTTGGGGGAGTCTAACCCAAAACACGTAGCGGGTTAAACCTTTTCAGCTTTTTTAGAAATAAGAAAACGTTTGGGGGCGGGAGGTTAAAATCCAACAGTTGACCCCTTGCGTCTAAAGATTTACATCTTTTCCTGTTTGGCTTGATGATATTTAACAACAAAAAAGGTTTTTGGGTTACCTAAAGGTCAAAAGGGGTAAACCTTGATGGAAACGGGGAAGTGGGACTAAAAAACATTAAATTGAAAGAAAAAGAACCGATAAACCCCCTTAAAGACATTTGTTTTTATTATTTGATGCGCGCTGAATATTGGAGATAAAAATTTAAAAGATGTTTATAAAATTATTTTTTCATTTTTTAAAAAACATGTTGTTCAGGTTTATCCAAAGTGCCCCAGGCCGCCAAGAGAAGAGATAGTAGAAAGCCCCAAAAAAAAACCTTCAGATTTAACCCAAATTACCAAATGAACAAAAAGAGCAAGACCCCTTTTAAAATACGCAAAACCAAACGAAAGGGATTCTGCTGCCTTTAAAGTGTTACATATGTTAATTTCTGGGAAAATCGTTAAAAACGTTTACAGGAACGAGTGTTGGTCTTTTGCAAAGGGGATGGGGCACCCGCAGCTTACCCCTTTGGGGTTTGCTTTTGCTCCGGGCGTGTTCATTACTGTAAGTGCGGTGGCAAAAAAATTAAAAAATAAATCCAAAAACACACAGCAGGGTTTAACTAATAACGGCTAAACTTGTCGTTTAAATGACAAAATAAAGCGTTGTTGACTCAAACATCAGGGTGAAAAATTTAAGTTTTCAGGCCGATTTTTTGCTAAAAGACAAAGTTTGATCTTCAAAAAGGCGAGGACAAGTTTTTCTCAAAGCCCGGCGCCGAGCAGAAAAAAAGGAATGCTTAAAAAAAGAAAGAGACCTTAAACTTGTTCAAAAGCTCACAGTAAAAAACCCGAAGGGTGTTTTATACTTTGTTTATGAGTCCAAAGCACAAAAAGACCTTGATATTTATTTGATAGTATTTTTTTTTTTTTAAATTTAAATAAATATTTTTAGTTAGAAAAGAAATAGCAGGATAAGATATATGAAGGGCAAGACGAATTTTTGAAAGGAATGCTTGAGAGAGGCGTTTATCAAAAGACGAATGTATTGATTTAGAAGCATTGATCACAAACGGGGGGCAAGCTTGTACATGCTATTTCTCAAGTTCCAAGTAAACAACAATAGACCCGCCAGTTAAAAATAATGTTAGCTGTTTTTTAAAGACTATGTAACAATAAAGAAGAAAATCTAGAAGTCTGGGTCTCGCTAAACAACAGACTATTCTTTCTGTAATGAAAAACCCGGTTGGGCAACGAATGCTTGCCCATTTGAGCTGGGCTAAGAAGCCAAAAAGAGGGTCTGGTTTGGGGCAGAGGGGGAAGTTTTAGAGATTAGATTTAAAAAAAGGTAAGTATGCACCGATTGTTGGGAAGTTTACATTCCACTGCCTCGAGGTTGGGAGCGAAAGACAGTTTAAACAAAAAGAATAGACAACAAAGTTTTATGTGGTGTTTCTCGCAAGGCTGATTATTCGCAAAAAAAACAGAGAGAGTGTTAACTATCACCTTACATCAAAGATCTTAAATTTAGTGGGGGGTCCCCTTTTCCCGTTAGTGTAGACCAAATTGATCAGTTTGAAGAAAAAAAAACCAAAAAACTGTTAAAATATACCAGGGATGAGGAAACAAAAATTTTGGGGCCATTAAAGTGTCCAAGACAGTCCCAAAAATAGGCGAACCCGCAAAAAATATGTTTGACTTTTAGATGCTTTCACCAGGGGGCTACCGCATTACACATTGATACGCACGTGGTAGACAAAGAAACTACTTCAAAAGATGGGCCCCAAAAAAGAATTTTGTAGAAAAAAGTTAAAAAAGAAGCCTCTGTTTCAAGCCGCGAGGAACATAAGAAACATTTTTTAAAAATTCTGTTTGACGTAATACAGAACTAATTACACCCCCCAAATGGGATCTAAAATTTGTTTTAAGAAAGGAAACGGATGCAAAATTCCATATGTTTTTTACGCGACTTTGAATCACTCATGGTTCCTTATGAAGGGCCCGCGCCCAAAAACTTCGAAAAAAAGTTTAATGAGTAATTCAAATTTGTTCATTTGTTTCATCGTTGTCAGGTGGATGGGTTCATCAGAGCCAGAATTTATAGAGGGCTAATGTGCAAAATATTCTTAGAAAAATGAGAAAGTGCGTAAAGATGTTTTAATAAACAAACTTATCTGAAATCTTAAAGACGCCTGAAGACCAACACGGGTCAGCCCACATTGTTGGGTTTGCGGTTTAGGTTTCATCAGCGCGAGAATCGACAGTAAGAGACCATGATCACATTAGGGAAAATTCAGAGGAGCAGCGCACAGTAAATGCAATTTCAACTAAAGTTTGATTTAAAAATGGGAAACTGCCTGTATTCTTTCATAACTTGCGAGGGGTTTCGACTCTATCTTATAATGGAAACAGTGGACTCCCTTTGGTGTCATGCATTGCAATCTCAAAAAAGTACATGGCTTTAATCTAAATAATGTCTTTTTATGACCCCATGAAAAAAGATGGGATATTTGGGTCATGAAAGGCCTTAAGCCCGCCCCAAAAACGGGAAAAATATTTTGCCCAAATTCGTTAGAAGGGCGTTTACCCCCTTTTGAGTCATAAAAATTGGGGAAAGGGTTTTACGGACCCCCCTTCCTCCAAAGGTGCGTTCTTTTCTAGTCTTTAAAGGAAAGGGCATAGTGATTTGATTACCCGCATTCAAGATGCGTGGGAGAAGTTTGATTGTAAAACGATGGGAGACTATCATGACTCATACTTGATGGGTGATGTTTGTTTTGGGGGACGCTTTTAAAATTATGAAAGACCCGAGAAACATTTTTAGCCCGGATCCCCCGGGATTACATTTTTGGCCCGGGGGAGCTGGGTTGCTTTTTTAAAATTTTCTGGAGTAAAATTGATTTATTGTTGATTTACCAATGATTCGATGATTTAAACGGGTTGCGCGGAGGAAATTAGTTGGCGTTTCCCTCATTACTGAAGCAAAAACAAATACTTTGGCGATAGATCCAGAAAAAAGGCAAACTATCTTATGTATTAGATGAAAAATTTTATGGGGGGCAATGGGGCAATCACTTCCCCTTACGTAACTTTAAATGTACAAAGCGGGGGTCGAAAAATATTCAAAAGGCTTAAAGTGGTTGGGGAGTTTGCGCCGGGTCAAAGCGTGGGGAATTTTAGAAATTGATTTTGAATATCCTTAGAAATCCATGACCTTTCTAATGACTTCATTAGCAGCAGAAAATCAAAAAATGATCCAAGAGACCCCCCTAAACTTTTTCCTAATCTTCGAGGCAAAAAAAAATTTTGTCTGTCATTAAAGGTTTTACAAATTTTTTTTTAAAACGGTTTGAAGTTGAAGCTGTTTATCGGATAATTGCTTTTGACCAGAAGGTTCATAAAAAAATACATATGAAGAAAATGATTAGAACTAAACCCCAAAAGCTTTGAAAAAACTTTTTAAACTGATGAACAAAAAGCTTTTTTGGAAAAAATGGAGAATCCGCACAAGCGCAAAGATGTCAGTTACACAAAGAGAACAAGAATTAAGCTGACTTCAAAACCAAATTATCAGGACTTCAGAAGATTTCATGATCACCTTTTTGGCATAATGATGAAAAAAAAGAAAGTCAAATTAGACAAACCTGTTTTATTGGTTTACTGTTTTAGAATTATCAAGCTTTTGATGTTAGAATTTCTTTATGACTACTTTAAGCCCCTGTATCCTGAGTCCAGAGTACTTTACACAGATACAGATAGTTTTGTTATAGATATCCCTACTGAAGACATCTATAAAGACATGGAATTAGAAGTAGCTAAAGGGCATGCAGGATGGTATGACACGTCCGATTACCCTAAAGACTCGCCTTTACATTCAATTACTAACAAGAAGGTTTTAGGAAAGATGAAGGATGAATTATCTGGAAAGGTGATCAAGGAGTTTGTTGGTTTAAGGTCAAAAATGTACAGTATTCGAGCCAGGAGAAAATCATTAAGAAAGCAAAGGGAATATCTCGCAGCGTTGTGCAGTCAAACATATCACATGACAACTACAAAGAAGCATTGTTTGGCAATAAGACTTTTCATCATGACAACGTAAAACTGCGATCTAATCTCCATGAGATCAACACAACAGTTGTAACAAAGAAGTCGTTAGATAGAACAAACACAAAACGGGTGTTTGTTAATCCGGAGTTTTCATATGCAATCGGGCACTGGAGGACCGCATAAACAGGGGGTTTATATTTTTCATCAACTTTTGTTATAAGATCAATCATAGCTTCATCCAATTCATTTAAATCTTTTCTCATGTTTGCTTGACGCGTTCGAATTTTTTTTATTATTTCAAGATATTCTTTTTCCCAATTTGGGGTTTGAGTTGTAGGCGATCTGGATGATTTAGCATGCATTGATTGATCCTCGAAAATGTTTCCTTAATAGCATTACACGCATGAAATGATTCCCGTATCATTTTCAAGGTCTCTTCCTTTGCCATTCTTGTTTCATTCTGCGCTTCCTTCTGAGCTTCCATTTTAAACTCAAATATATTTACGTAAATTAACTAAGCAACTGGAACTGTGTCTGGAGGGATTATCTGCAGTTCTTCTTTCGCAAAAGATCTTTGAGGAGCTGGTTGTTTTGTTGTGTCAGTTTCTCGTAAATAATACACGGGTGGATTCATTTTACAATTCTTTTTATTTCATATGGATCAACACTCCAAACTGGATCTGTTGCCCTGATGCGAGTGTCCCCTTCTGCTTCCCCCGGTAAATAAAGGTACCTTACTTTTAAACCAAACGGTAATAGTTTGCTGGGTGTACTGGAGGCTTCAGCAACATTTATTGTTTTTCTTTTGATTGCTTGTACTGGTTTTAGCCCTTTAAATTCTTCATTATTCATTGCGCGCAAAACTGAGGGCAGTCTTCTAACCCATTCTGTGTTGCGAGAATTGTCAATCAGCTCTCTGTGATACTGGTAGGAAAAAAGTCTTTCGGATAACTGTTTGTTAAAGTTTTCAACTAAAGCCTGTGATCTATGAACTCCTGGAATGCCTCTTTTAATGGTAACTCTATGTTTCAACAATAATTGATTCACTTGCCCTTTAAATTCTTTTCCATCATCAACTTGAATCATGCGAGGATAAGTTAAAGGACCTCGTTGGTATATCAGTTGTATGGCAACAGCAACAGCAGAGGCACTCTTTTGTGTTAATGGTTCCGCATCTTTGTATCTTGAAGCTATGTCAATGACTGTGAGTGCGTACTTAAATCTTTTTCGTCTAATCGTATCAGAGGGTAAATATAGAAGATCCATTTGATGGGTGTCGTTTGGAGTTGTATTGACAAAGTGTGGTCTCTGTATTTGCCTAGGTGCAGGTAAATAAATTTGCCAAATCGCTTGTTTAGATAACCATTCTTTTGCTGTTTGTTCACTGACTCCAGCTGCTTGGCTTAGCTTTTTAATTGCTGTTATTCCCTTCCAATATCCTTTGGGCGAATAATAGATTTTGTTCATTTTTTATTCAGCCAATATTATGTGCAACAAAATACACAACGGTCATACCAAAGACAATAAACCCGATTTCTTGCATCTTTTGTTTTTCTGATGGATGATAAAAGTCGCTAAATTTTGGTGGGGGTAATGTCTCGATTGGTTTGCCTGTTACTAGATAATATTGTTTTATTGCTTGATCAACATCTTTAAATGTGTAAGCTGCATGCCCTGTTTTTTCAGAGTATCATTAATAAAATCTAACTGCTCAATTCTCTGCTTTTCATAGCGATCTTGTGCTGCAGCTAGTTGCTCCACAGCTTTGTTATGTCTTTTTCTCTCGCCTTCATCTCGCAGTTTACTAAATGCGTAATTACTTCCACTAAAAGCGAGCGCATTAACCACAGCGCCGCCTATCATCATTACGAGTGAAGCCATTTTTATAAATGTATTTTTTCTTACATATTTATATTGTCCGGAATTATTCCTTGCTTGACTAGAAAATCTTTCGTGGCAAACGAAGCTGCAATGATAGCAATCAGCTTTGCTGAATCCTCAAAGTCTAGTTTGCCAAGATCTGCTGGTTTAATTCTTAACAAGCTTTTACCAAGCATTGAGTATCCTACACTTAGACCTCCATAACAGCAGAATGGTATACAAGGTTAGCAACAGTTTTTTCGGTGCTCATTTTTTAGAAAATAAATAATTATAATTATTAAAAAAACATGAACAGTGATGATCTACTACAGCTACAAGGTGGCCTAAACCTTCCTGAACTTATGAATGACCAAGTTGATGACCAAGCTGTTAATGCCCAAAAAGGAGAGGCTGTATTCTTTGGCAGCATGTGGAAAAACAAAACAGTTCCTCGGAACTGAATTCAGCATAGAACAGATTCAACAGATGCCGCCGCAAGACATTTTAAAGTATCATAACAGGTATGAAGCGCAGCTGGGGTCTAGAATGGTGAAAAGTGTGGGGCAAACGGTTCTTAGTTTGTACACTAAACTAGTCATAGATTTGCTCCCATTGATTCTGAACAAGATCTTACGTATGATTTAACGCAAGATCCAGTTTTAACAAAGTCATTAGAGTCTCTAGGATGTGATCTATACTACAGATTTGGAACATTGTTATCGCCATTAATCATGGGATTAATAACTTTTAATCATATAGATTTTTATTTCCCTTCAAAATGACCGAGCCAGAAAATCAGCAGAATCAGAAAACACTGAATCAGGTGGAGAAAGTAACCAAGCCAGAAAATCAGCAGAAAACACTGAATCAGGTGGAGACCAGTGAAAAGCATCCTCATCCTGGGCGTGTTAAAGCAGGAAGAAAATTAGCAGAGTGGAACAGACAAAAAAATTAATGTTACAGAATATAACTCATAATGAAAACATAACACCGCCAACGCCAGAACAAGTTGATTCAATGCCGGCTATAAAAACTCCATGTGATTCAAGGCCTACAGCACCAAAGTCTTCATGGAATATTGAACTTAAAACTGTTGCCATTTTTGGCGCCATTGCTGCTGCTGGGGCGTTATTACGGTTATAAAATATATAAAGAATGGCAGCCAAAACAAAAGCAATCAAAAAAATCTGAACCACTAAATACAGAAAACAACAGCACGCCAGAACCGTCAACAACAAAAGATCATTTTGATCCATTTCAGATGGAATAATATTTTAAGAACTTAATTTTAAATTTTTTTTAATAAAAATAGATCATGGCGTATTATAAAATGATAAAGTCAATAAATAAAGACATGGAGTCTATAAAAGACATTTCCATAGACCAGAATTGTAATCAATGCGGTTGCTTCGGATGTAAGAACTTCATTAAGATCTATGCTGGCCGATCTCGCGCAGAGAACGCCGAGCAAGATATTCTCAGTGATGACGCGTTTTTTGAGGCGTGTGTGTACTATATTAGACATTATACTATTTAAAATAAAAACATAGATTGTATTTTTTGATAATTATAAGATAACTTGAATAAGAACTTGGTTGTACTTAAAGGATGACTTAGTTATGATCTTGAGGTAACTTGAGTACGAACTTGAGGATGACTTGAGGACAACTTGAGTAAGAACTTAGAAGTGACTTGGGGTGACTTGAGGATGACTTGAGTAAGAACTTGTGGATGACTTGAGGATGACTTGAGGACAACTTCAGTTAAGAACTTAGAAGTGACTTGAGTAGGAACTTAGAAGTTACTTGATTAAGAACTTGAGGATGACTTGGGGTGGGTAAAGGTAAGAAGGCGTTAAAATGTCAAGTGGAACTGGTAAGGCCACTTGACATCTGTTATCATTTCAGCCAGCACAGTAATAACTGCGGTTAGTTGGTTTGGCTAACCAGACCAAACGGCATCCATGCACGTTTGACACAGTTAGGTGGCTTGGTAGTTTCACTACTCTTAACAAGACCAAACAGGCATCCATGCACGTTTGACACAGTTAGAGGGCTTGCGACTTTATATCTATGTCAAACGGGCATGGATGCACGTTGACACAGTTAGAGGGCTTGCGACTTTATATCTATGTCAAACGGCATGGATGCACGTTTGACACAGTTAGAGGGCTTGGTAGTTTATATCTATGTCAAACGGGCATGGATGCACGTTTGACACAGTTAGAGGGCTTGGTAGTTTATATCTATGTCAAACGGGCATGGATGCACGTTTGACACAGTTAGAGGGCTTGCGACTTTATATCTATGTCAAACGGGCATGGATGCACGTTTGACACAGTTAGAGGGCTTGCGACTTTATATCTATGTCAAACGGCATGGATGCACGTTTGACACAGTTAGAGGGCTTGCGACTTTATATCTATGTCAAACGGGCATGGATGCACGTTTGACACAGTTAGAGGGCTTGGTAGTTTATATCTATGTCAAACGGGCATGGATGCACGTTTGACACAGTTAGAGGGCTTGCGACTTTATATCTATGTCAAACGGGCATGGATGCACGTTTGACACAGTTAGAGGGCTTGCGACTTTATATCTATGTCAAACGGGCATGGATGCACGTTTGACACAGTTAGAGGGCTTGCGACTTTATATCTATGTCAAACGGGCATGGATGCACGTTTGACACAGTTAGAGGGTTTGCGACTTTATATCTAGTCAAACGGGCATGGATGCACGTTTGACACAGTTAGAGGGCTTGGTAGTTATATCTATGTCAAACGGGCATGGATGCACGTTTGACACAGTTAGAGGCTTGGTAGTTTATATCTATGTCAAACGGGCATGGATGCACGTTTATATCTATGTCAAACGGGCATGGATGCACGTTTGACACAGTTAGAGGGCTTGGTAGTTTATATCTATGTCAAACGGCATGGATGCACGTTTGACACAGTTAGAGGGCTTGGTAGTTTATATCTATGTCAAACGGGCATGGATGCACGTTTGACACAGTTAGAGGGCTTGCGACTTTATATCTATGTCAAACGGGCATGGATGCACGTTTGACACAGTTAGAGGGCTTGCGACTTTATATCTATGTCAAACGGGCATGGATGCACGTTTGACACAGTATAGAGGGCTTGCGACTTTATATCTATGTCAAACGGGCATGGATGCACGTTTGACACAGAGAACAGTAAAAAGCTCATTCTGATGTTATTGAAAACGATCAAGAAAAACATAGGATTAAACAAAAACTAAAATCTGAAAAGTATTTTGTAAATTAGTATTAAAAAACGGATAACCCTACACAGTATGTCTGTTTGTAGATAATCGTTATTTTTTGGTTATTGAAGTCTTACTTGTCAGAGAACAGGAAAAGGCGGCTTTTAGGCCACTTTCGCCCAAAAACTTGTGGAGGAGCAAGTGAGTTAGAATTGGTAAAATGCTGTTCTCTCCAGTCGAGAGGACAGAAGCGCAGATGCGGAAAAAGAAGAAGAAGTGATGTCCCTCTCCTACAGGCCGACTGTAGAAAATGAAGTACCGACTGTACCTTCGACGATAAGGTGAAGAACCAAGACCGGAGCAGGCGCTCCCAGAGACATCTTCCGCTCGAGTGAAGAGAAAACCTGCCTAAGCGATGGCGGCCAACATGCCACGCTACGTCACAGAGTGAGCATACCTCAAGCTAAAAGAAATGAAGCACGTGTGACAGTAAAAAAGACAGGTGAGAGGCCGATAGACAGCAAGTTCGAGAGAAAGGTTACCAGCCACCCGTGAACCTGCAGGATGAATTGCACGGGCAGTGGAATTAGAGAGAGAGAGAGAGAAAGCAAACCGAACTTGAGCTGAACTACACCAAGGTGCAACCGCACCACAAGCCACACCAAGGGACGGACACGCGACAACAACAACGATAATAAACAAATGAATAATTCCGCCACCCTAGACGGGTCAATCGTCGTAGGCCTCGTGACAAACTCGTGACAATAGGCAACATTACATTACCTTACCTGTCAGACCTCTCTCTCTCTCTCTCCTCTCTCTCTCTCTCACTCTCTCTCTCTCTCTCTCCTCTCTCTCTCTCTCTCTCTCTCTCTCTCTGCATAATTCTCAGTCTATGTCTCTGTGTGTCTGTTTGTTTGTCTGTCTGTCTGTCTGTCTGTCTGTCTGTCTCTCTCTCTCTCTCTCTCTCTCTCTCTCTCTCTCTCCTCTCTCTCTCTCTCTCCTCTCTGTTTGCGTGTGCTGTGTCTATTTACACCGCTTGGATAGAGAACAAACGAAGGAGTGAAATAACACGTTGTCTCGTGCCTCTCCTAACCCTGACCATTGTATGCTAGCGTAGCCCCCTGTCCCGCCTTGAGGGAGCGTGTGTCGGCGATGCTGTTGACGCTCCGTGAGGTAAGGGACACTACTAACAAGACACCCCTCGCCCTTCCTGCTTCTCGTGTTTCAGTCAATGTCT
>CM031603.1:4085236-4092736 GCA_018398815.1 Conus ventricosus | reverse complement strand
CCAAACAACCACAAATGATGTCATTCATGACGCAACACTCACAATTTGCCGCCGTCATCACTCACGGGACCAGACCGGATGACGTAGGCCGCGCAGTCGGGCATTGCACTTTGACGTCCCGGCCATCTTGCCTCGTGCACAGGCAGGCGCTGTCGCAGTTGAGCCTGAGCGAGGCTTCCGGCATGGGCGACGTCAGCTGAACCACTCTCAGCGGAGACAGAAGGGAGGCAATCCTGCTGGCAGATGGCCGTGTGGGGTGAAGAGGGTTACCGTGGGCGGTGGGGACAGGACCGACTCCTTCCCCCCCTCTACACCCTTGCTCCACCCCCCTGCATGATTTGTGTCCCCTTCGTGTGACGAACGTTGTCCGTGTCCAGAGTGGCCCCCCCTTGGACCGGAAATACAGGCGCCATCCGACCCACAGCGTCACGCTCATGAATATGCTGATGAGATGGCTCAGCTCTTTTGTTAACACCATGTCTGTGTTCGGGGAGGAGCGCGGTGTAGAAAACAAAGAAGAAAAGAAGAGAGGGGTCGATGAGATCTTCTAAAGGGGAGACAATAAAGGGGATCTCAGCAGGGTTATCTCCTTGCTCCGGATGGGGATAAAACCGTCAAAAACTGCCGTCTTTTACCCCGTGAAGTAGAAGCGTGGATAGAGGGACACACAATAAAACCTCCGTTTCAGCAGCTCTCTGCCAAAAATCACACACAGTGGAGCAAAGCGAGCGTAAAGCCTGTTGGTTGAATCTACGCGAAATTGAAAGAGCGTGATTTTGTTTCTTTTTCTTTTCTTTTTTGTTGTTGTTGTTTATCTTGTATCAAAATTTCTCCTCCTTCCCAGGACAGAAAGAGAGCAACAGCGCGAAACTTGGTGTTACTGCAAGCATTTGGACAAATCAATATGTCTTATTGCCGGGATATGAAAAGAAAGATGTCGTAAATCCGTCCTATTGCTGGGGTCTCACGTGTCTCTGTCACAGCTCATTTTGCTTTCCTTTACAGGAGGTGTAAAAATGGCGGTCTTTCTGAAACGTATCTGTGCCACTGTAAAAGGCAGGCATCAAGACACAAACTTTTAGGGTCGGCCATTTGCTAAGTGAGAAGAATAAGACACAGTCGAGTACGTTTTTTACACTTCTTGCACAGACAATAAACTCGGTCGCTTAAACCTACCTCACGAAAGTATACTCGTTTATTCTACTTCAGCATAACCAACATAATTCGGATGTTACATTATAAAGCACGAAAATATAATCTGTGATTTCTTTTTCCACGTGGAGAAAGACAAATATTTTGAAAAAAAAAAAGAAGAAGATTTTTGTTACAACGTTGGTCATAAGAGCAAACAAAAGTACACCCGTCAAACTCGTTATAATGATGCTCACAGTCACAAGGAGTGGATTGAAAAAAAAATCTTCTTGTCAATGACTGACTATATTCTCGCGCTATGCTCGTGTCAAAGTCTTGGGAACAATCACCTCCCTCCCCAAATCGCGCTACAGATGAGGCTGCTGACACTATCACGGAAACGTTTTTTTTTTTTTTTCCTTTAGAAAAGGGTGCCAGAAACTTTAAAACTCTGGGCTACTTTTCGCGCGGAGTACGTTGCCATGGTCACAAGAAGAAGCGCGCTCGGCCGATTCCTGATGGTGTGGTGTGTGCAATGCAGATGTGTGACCAGCGGCCGGGACAACATCTCCAGACACGGCTGCCACCGTCCCAGAAGGCTGCAGGAGGTCTGGCCTCGTTCCAAGACACAGCTGCCACCGTCCCCGGAGGCTGCAGGAGGTCTGACCTCACTCCAAGACTGGGGTGCCGCCCAGGAGGTGGAATCCGTACTCGGTGTCTGGAGGGGGGTTCTGGAACAATCAGACACGCTTTGAAACGGGAGGTTGTTTCACACACACATACACCGCGCGTGTACGAAAACAGAGGCGCGCGCGCACGCACGCATGCAAGCACGCACGCACGCGTGCGCGCGCGCACGCACGCACACACACACACACACACACACACACACACACACACACACCAACACACACACACACACGCACAAACGCTATCGTGCGCACGCACGCACGCATACCAGTCACGCATGTACATACACGTACGCACGCACGCACACACACACACACACGCACGCACGCACGCACGCACGCAGCGCGCACACACACACTCACACCACACACACACACACACACCACACACACACACACACACACACACACACACACACACACGTGCGCGCGCGCGCGCGCGGATACTCACTTACCACACGTGCGCACGCGTGCGCGCGCGCATGCTAACACACACACACACACACACCACACCACACACACACACACACGCACCACACACACACACCACGAGCGCGCGCGCGCGCGCACACCACACACGTGTGTAAGCACACACGCACGCATGCATGCACACGCATGTACATAGAATGCATGCATTTTGATGTGGATTATACTGCGTACTTCAGAATTTTTGTCTTTCTGTCTGCATGTAATAGGATGGAAATGGCATATGTATAAACATATTCCCTTCTACTAAATGATTAGGTCGTATAATTTGATTCCCCTTTTTCCTTTTCTATTTTCAGTTTTTGTCTTATCATCATCATTATTTGCATAGATGGCTGGAAACAAAAAGTTGCCAGTCTTATTCAATGCACCATCTTACAATTTTGACTTGACTGGACTTCAACACACACACACACACACACACACACACACACACACACACACACCACACATACACGTACGCACGCACGCACGCACGCACGCGCGCACAACACACACCCCCACACACAAAACCACACACACACCACACACACACCACACACACACACAAAACCAATCATTCACACACACACGTGGTCAAGTCAAATGAGGAGGTGAGGGGAGCGTGAAGGGGGGGGGGGGGGGGGGTGTATTGACGGCTCTGAGGGCGATAGACAGAAAGATGTATCTGTCGGGGAGTGTAAGTGGGTGAGAGGATATTGATGGCTCTGAGGACGATAGGCAGAAAGATATATCTGCGAGGAGTGTAAGTGGGTGGGTGGATAGTTTGTGTCTTTTAAAACACCCACTAGAGCAAGTCACTGTGAGCAAGTGAGTGAGAGAATGAGTGAGTGAGTGAGAGAGTGAGTGAGTGAGTGAAGGGATTAAGTTGGCCAGTGTGTGATTGAATGAGTAAATAGTGGGTGACCTAGCGGGAGGGCGAGCAATCGTATATGTAAATGAGTGAGGGACTGAGTGAATATATCCCTACTTGGTGGTTTGATTTTAAAAATTGATTACTTGCTTAAGAGATGGATTGATGTTAGAATGTTGCTTTGAAGCATCGAAACTCTTAAGTCTGAAAGAAAAGGAAAAGTAACTCACCATCACTGTTACTGAGTCACCAGGGGGCGGTAATGGAGAGGGGAGGGGGGAGGCGGTTGGCGAGTATTCTACTATCATGGAGGCCTTCTCGGCGTTAAACAAGAGCCAAAAAATAACCTAAGACTTTGGCACGTAGAATGCTGGAAATGAACTCCCCGCAATCCTTAAAACAAACGCTATTTGTGAAATGATGACCACGCAACAATAAGAGAATGGATTGAATACATAAAGAAATATACACACACATATGCATAGTCGGTAAATGTTGAAAAATCTTAAGATGGAGAAGGCGCGAAAATAGAAGTAAGTAAAGATTGCTAGTACATCATCATCATCATCATCATCATCATCATCATCATCATCATCATCATCATCAAAACGTGATGATGATGATGATGATGATGATGATGATGATGATGATGATGATGATGATGATGTGATGATGATGATGATGATGACGACGACGATGATGATGGTGATGGTGATTATAGCGCCTTTTTTCGGTTATAGAGAGACCAGTCTCTAAGCGCTTTACAATCTCCACCGTCGTAACGGGCTGCCTACCAGCGCAGAGCCGATTAAAAAGTTGCATGGTGGCGCTAGATTCAGTCGTTTCCCGTGCTATTGAGTCGAATTTCGGTCACTCAGTTCTATTTTCTCCAGGGGACGCAGTCTACATGTATACGTGTTATCCATAACAACGGCCAGACTGGCTTTCTCTTCTGAAAGATGCTGATGGAATTTACATGTGTGTAAGAAATTATTCATGCGCTCGCACACAACACCCGGATTTATAGTCTAATTCAACAGACTTATGGGAATATGGCGTCAGAACCAATATAAACTCCATGGGAAAAAAATCCCCTCATGGCCCCGTGGAGATTCGAACTCGCAACACAAGGACCACAAGGATCACAGGTTCGTTTCTCTACCAATTGAAGTAATCCGGCCTCCCGGTAACATTAATTCATGATTAAACGATGAATGGTTTGTTACTCATAGTGATGCTGATGGCAGGCAATCATCTACCACATACGTAGACGACAGGCACAAGAATAAACAAGAAAACACATTAAAGTTTCTTTTAGTACAAGAGAGAGAGAGAGAGAGAGAGATGAGAGAGAGAGAGAGAGAGAGAGAGAGATGAGAGAGAGAGAGGAGAGAGAGAGAGAGAGAGAAGAGAGAGAGAGAAAGAGGAGAGAGAGAGAGGGAGAGAGAGAGAGAGTAAAAAAGTCACAAATGTTAATGTCAGGCCTCCAGCCATAACACGGAAGCAACAGCACAGCAAGAATCATTTAGATTGAATAAACTGCATCCGTACGTTTAAACTCTTTGTAAACCAAGTTAGATAACCGTAAAACAATACCTTCGTTTTCACTTGACATAAATAGGTAGAATTTAAACATGCATGGCTTATGGAAGAACTTGGGCTGAATGAATTCGTTTCTTATTTCATAGTACATCGGATATATAGAACAAAATGTAATCCAGTTTCTGGTGTGTGTCTGCAGAACGGACACAATTTATCATTGTAACTGTTCTCTATATACTGTAAGAAATGTGAATTCAGAGGAGACATTCCAACTGGAAATCTTGCAAATGTTCTTCGAACTTGTATGTTATTAACAAGACACACATAAGGGCTCAGAATCAATGTGCTCTTGAATTGCGAATAAACTAACATTCATGAGACTGCAAGGAAGCATGCCAATTTTGTTTATAATGATCGATTAATCTGTTTTAGTTCTCTCATCTATAAACAAATCAATGCTACCAACACTCTGTGCCTCCCAAACGACACCAAAACCAAATTTATAGAAAACATTCCGAATTTTTGCAGGCCCAAGTGGCATGGTTTTGCCTCTGCATGGACAAAACATTTCATACGCCTTTTTGGATACTTATAATCATTCACATATACCATCCGCAGCCAAAATTTAACACACCTAGAATATGTGTTGACAAAAACGGGAAGCCTACAAATTTTTCAGTCTTGGAGACTTTGGATGAACACCCATAAACCTCTTCAATGCAGACAGATGCACTCTTTCAATGCCCTCTTGGTCCTCTGTCAGTCCCCAGATTTCTGAGCCGTACGTCAAAATCGGCTGAATCTGACAATCAAACATTTCCCAGAATATATTTGGAGAATGTTATCCATTGGACCATAGAAGTTTCATAATAACACAAATACACTTTTTAGCGCGATCGGCGAGGTCTCGTAATGCAGGCTGAAAAGATAGCTTTGTTGTTAGGTATATTCCTAGATATCTGTACATGCTCACAATTTTTAACTTTTCTTATCCAAAATACCAGTCTTCATTCATGGAAAGACAGCCACCGTTTCTGTAAACAAACCATATTAGATTTTTCTAAGCTGACCATAAGATCTAGGTGCTTAGGCGAGTTGTAAATTATATTTAGTTGTGTCTGCAGACATACACTATCCAAAATAATGCTACATCGTCAGTGAAGAGCAGAATACACATTAAAGTTTCCATGTCTACCATTACCGATGACATCTTTAGTTAATTCATTAATGAACAAGGAAAACAGGACGGGCGAGCATACTTCACCTTGCTTAAGACCATGTGGGCAGAAGCAAATTTCAGATAGATCACCACCAGTCTGAACACGAGTCTTAACCACAACGTACATGCTTTCAATTGCCCAGGCAATGTTTCCTTTAATACGATTGTTACTTAAACTGTTTCATAGTTTCTCTCTATGAACTGTATCAAATGCTTTACAAAAATCGATAAAAGCAACGTACATTTTTCTGTGTTTTACAAGCTGTTTCTGAATCAGTGCCATGAGCGTAAAACATGATCAGAGGTACTATGCTTTGCTCTAAATCCAGCTTGCTCTTCACCGATTATTTTGTTAGCATCGATCCATTTAGTAATGCTTTTATTTAACACAATGCTATACAATTTGCTACATATATTCAACAGTGAGATTTCCCTGTAGTTGCCAGGCACATTCACACCCCCTTTCTTGAATAAAGGGTGTAAGATTGACAAGGACCATTCATCTGGATACAAGCCATTGTCAAAAATGTGGTTGAAAAATTTAATACAAAAGGTACAATAATAACACTGTATTTGTAAAATTCTCCTAGCATACCATCCGGTCCAGTTGCTTTTTGTCTCTTTAATGCTTTGATTGCACTTTTAAAATTTCATTATCAGACATTTTTTCATTTAGAGGGTCAGTACTAATATCACCGTCAGCGTCGGAGACACATCCAAATCGATCGCTATCAACATTGCCAAGAGCATTTTCATTTTCAACACTATTACATACATTATTAAAGTGGTTACCCAGTCTTACGAGAGAGAGAGAGAGAGAGAGAGAGAGAGAGAGAGAGAGAGAGAGAGAGAGAGAGAGAGAGAGAGAGAGAGAGAGAGAGAGACAGACAGACAGACACAACGACAGACAGAGACAGAGAGAGGAACTATGAACGAAAAGATAGATAATTAATCAATTAATCAGTCAGATAAACTACCTATCGTCATCGTTCTCGTCGTCAACATTTTTGTCGTCTTGGCTTCGTCAGTTTTGATCGGCGTTACTTACTCCCCCATCAAGCAAACGTTCGTCTGGACCGTTTGTGAAGAAACGAATAGAGCAGACCCAGCGGCATTGGTGTGCAGAGGTGCGTGTGACTTGTTTATGGGGATTGGGGGCCAGCATCGATCGGCTGTATATCAAAACCGAGGTGGTCCATGTCACCCCAGCGTTGGCAGAGGTGTGCTGTGTTGTGCTGTGCTGCTTTGTGCTGAGATGAATTTTGTTTGATCGTATCGTATTCCATTGCATTGAGGCCTATTGTGCGGTGCAGCGATATATTTGTTGTATTACGGTACGATGTGTTTTGTTATATGACACTCATTGTGCTGTGTTTCTATATCTGCTCTGTGTGTGTGATGTGTGTGTGTGTGTGATGTGTGTGTGTGTGTGTGTGTGTGGGGTGTGAGTGTGGTGTGTGTGTGTGTGTGTGTGGTGTGTGTGTGTGTGTGTGTCTGTCTGTCTGTCTCTCTGTCTCTGTCTCTCTCCATCTGTCGGTCTGTCTGTCTATTCATCTGTCTATTTATCTATCTATCTATCT
>CM031603.1:4073994-4085136 GCA_018398815.1 Conus ventricosus | reverse complement strand
ATCTATCTATCTATCTACTATCTATCTATCTATTATCTATCTATCTATCTATCTATCTATCTGTCAGCCAGTCTGTCGTCTGTCTGTCTACTTCCGGATAGTCCATGCGTGATGGACCAGAAACATTGGCATTGATTTTCACGATTACTTTGTAGTTGGTTTATCTAATGTTGTATGTACAGATGGTATTTTACTGTAGCAACAAAGAAGACAACTGAATCACGTGCCAGAATCGCTCAAGGGAGGGGAAGTGCAGTACAGCTCAGTTGGCAAAGCGCCTGATTCGTGATCCTGGAGATCCTGGAATTGGAGGTTCGAATTCCTCTGAGCTCTTTCGGCAGGAGTGGGGGTGGATGGGGGATGGAGAAGTGTGTGTGTGTGTGTGTGTGTGTGTGTGTGTGTGTGTGTGTGTGTGTGTGTGTGTGTGTGTGTGTGTGTGTGTGTGTGTGTGTGTGTGTATGTGTGTGTGTGTGTGTGTGTGTGTGTGTGTGTGTGTGTGTGTGTGTGTGTGTGTGTGTGTGTGATGTGTGTGTGTGTGTGTGTGTTTGTGTGTGTGTGTGTGTGTGTGTGGTGTTGTGTGTGGTGGGGGAGGGGAGGGGAGAGATTCCTCGGAGTTAACATTGGTTCTGACCCCATTTCCTAAATAGTCCTTCCAAGGAGACCATAAACCGAGGTTCCGTGTGGAACGCACGCATAACATCTTGCACACACGTAACATCCATCACCAACTTTCGGTAGAGAAGGCCAGTTTGATGGTTGGTATGGGTGACGCATATACACATAGCCTACACCCTCCGTGAATAAGAACAAAAAATGGAAAGAATGAAAAAAAAAAGAAAATTGAATGACCGATTTAGACTCAATGAAAAGACATACGACTAAATGTTGCGTCACCAGGCAGCTCTTCAGTCAGCTCTACCCAGGTAGGCAGCCCGTCGTGTAAACGAAGACATGGATTGTGTTAAAGTTCAAAGCTCAGTCAAAGCCGAGGATAGGCGCTCTATCAATTCTCTGATGATGATAACACATTAAGTAAGACACGTCACTGTAATTGTACATGAATGACAGTGACGAAGGTGGACTTTCTTTGAATTCTATTCAGTTCATGTGGCTTTTTTTTTCTTCTCCTGTCTGATTTCCTCTGCCCCTTCAGTGGCACCACCCCCACGTCCATCATGCTAACTCCCCGTCCATAACCACACCCGGCATGTCCATTTACACCCCTAACACCGGCATTCCACAGAGAGCAGTCAATGTCAAGTCGTAATGAAGCAACCCACCAGAGGAGACACTGCACTGCTGCCTAGTCACTTCGGTGGTGTTCAGTGGCGCCTGTTCTGATCCAATACATGTAGGACACCAGCTTTTAAGCCCCCCCCCCCCCCCTCTCCCTACTGACAATAATTGCTATGTCTCAGAGCCAGCGTATGTGATTCCCCCCTCACCTCCCTTCCCCTCCAGAGGGCGCCACCACGTCGTTTAGCGGAAGTCCCCATGCACTTGCCGAAACCGGCGACCCCGACGTGAATTCTGACGGCATAGACGCGGAGAGGAAACCCAATTGAGGTCACCACAAGAGTAGGGCATAGAGAGCCAAATAATTTGACTTTTATTCATCAACGAGGATGCGTGAGATAAAAACGCTGCTATGGAGGTCTGTTTTGCTCTGAGACTGTCTACATGGCAGGGCTGTACTCTACAGTCTGAGACTGACTGCATGACAGGGCTGTACTCTACAGTCTGAGACTGACTGCATGGCAGGGCTGTACTCTACAGTCTGAGACTGCATGGCAGGGCTGTACTCTACAGTCTGAGACTGACTGCATGGCAGGGCTGTACTCTACAGTCTGAGACTGCATGGCAGGGCTGTACTCTACAGTCTGAGACTGACTGCATGGCAGGGCTGTACTCTACAGTCTGAGACTGACTGCATGGCAGGGCTGTACTCTACAGTCTGAGACTGCATGACAGGGCTGTACTCTACAGTCTGAGACTGACTGCATGACAGGGCTGTACTCTACAGTCTGAGACTGACTGCATGACAGGGCTGTACTCTACAGTCTGAGACTGACTGCATGGCAGGGCTGTACTCTACAGTCTGAGACTGACTGCATGGCAGGGCTGTACTCTACAGTCTGAGACTGACTGCATGACAGGGCTGTACTCTACAGTCTGAGACTGACTGCATGACAGGGCTGTACTCTACAGTCTGAGACTGACTGACAGGCCTGTACTCTACGCTTACTTTCACGATTTTACCCCAGAGGTAAAGACACCTGCGATGATGGCCAATAAATTCGAGCAAAAATCTCAGAGACCCCTCCACGAGGGCAATAAAACTCTTCCCAGTCAAGCCAGTACAGTGGCAATTGCAGATCAGGGAGGTAGCCGGTAGGTGCAGAAAAATCCCGCAAATAAATAGCTCTGAGGGGACTCGAACCCACGACCTCGCAACCGATACTCCATAGTTCAGTTCATTGTGTTTATAATCTAGCCGACTGCAGGGTAGCATGTATTGGCTCACATTGTCAGAATTGGTTCTTGCATGTTTGTTTTAAGATTTAAAAAAATGATAACGATAATACAAAAAAGTACACAGAAATATTTTGATGAAGACTTTGATTGGGCTTTTGCAATAATACAACTGGTTTGCAACATACATGGAAGTGATCGCTGAAAATTAAAGTAAAGGGCGAGTTTAACTTAACAGGCTTCATAGTCAAAATGGCTGGCTTCATGGAAAATCCTCGTATATAACGTGGATAATGTCGATATTTTCGGAAGAAATATGCAGACACGAGTGAATGCATGATTTATTGCATAGCTTGGATATAATAGAGAAATTTAATGTAAAGAATTGGAAGAGTTCAATTATTCAATATCTTAAAGAATTATAGACTCAATATGTTTAATGATCAGCAGTTATGCAAACCACACACTGATGTCACTCTGAAAGTGTTGGTATTCATCAGGGAACTTTTTCTCATGATATCATCATTGATGCAGTTTGATTGTTTGAATATCAGATTGTTGGGAGAATTCTCCAGTGCGATAGAAATGCTGGGGAAAATGGTTGGCGTGCGCCGCATTGCTGTTTACTGTCATAGATTTAAAGATAACACAGTTAGAAGTCAAACACACCATCTGTGACAGAATGCACTATGCTCTTTGTTTTCTTTGTTTTCCAGTGCTTCAGAACATTGAGAATCAATATATGCCGCTAGGAATCCCAGCACACCATCGGAATTTAGACTGACGTCACTTACATAGAAATTGTTTTTTTAACGTTGTATGGCTTGTAATAACATGTTCCTTTACAAATCGTTCAATCCTGCGAATGCATTAGTGTTGCACTGATAACAACAGTTTAAATGTGTTCCTGGTTAAATTGGTGCTCTTACTATAATCCTCCAAGCATTGTGCGATTCGTGTCACGTGAATTCATCGTTTCAAATGAGTTCTATTGTCTGTTTCATTTTCCACTCCCATCCATGGCAATCTCTCCACGCTACTCTTCCGCCTCCTCCACACACAGCTACACACAGCCCTCTCCGGTCACAGCCTCATTAGCGCATTCCACAGGGAGCAGTTCACATCCAGTCATCAGGAGGCAACTCACCCAAGGAATCCCCGCACAGCTGCCCAGTCACTTCAGGGGAAGCTGTATGGTGCCTCTGTCTTGTACGTGATGGTTGTCGCCCGCTAAGCCCTTTGCCAACAACATGCCCGCTAAGCCCTTTGCCAACAACATGCCCGCTAAGCCCTTTGCCAACAACATGCCCGCTAATCCCTTTGCCAACAACATGCCCGCTAAGCCCTTTGCCAACAACATGCCCGCTAAGCCCTTTGCCAACAACATGCCCGCTAAGCCCTTTGCTAACAACATGCCCGCTAAGCCCTTTGCCAACAACATGCCCGCTAAGCCCTTTGCCAACAACATGCCCGCTAAGCCCTTTGCTAACAACATGCTTACTTTCAAAGGGAGGGGACTGCTGGCGGAAATTGAAACAATTGAAAAAAAAATGTTATTAGTGAATCCACTAAACAAGGGAGACAACTTCATTCAATGCCCACCGTACTCCGAATCGGAGAAGATACGTGATTACTCGCTCTTCGCTTTCATTGTCCTAGGTTTTTACTTATCTTGCCTGCAGAAGACGTAAGAGGTCGAAACGCGTCTTCTTCGGTCTTGAAATTTTTTTGGCAGACTCACTGGCAGCTCTTTTTAAAAAATGTGTTTTGATAACGCACTTGTTCAGTCACGGAGGCAGCGTCACCCAGCCCCTCTCCCCCACCGGTGGATTAAACCATGGCCATACAATGTCCCTGCCCAGGAACCTGCCGATACTGCCGCATTGGACAGACATTGACCACAGGCACAGACGTGGGGGAATGGAAATGGCTCACACAGTGACCAGGACCTAAAGGGGCACATGTTTTGAAGCCCTTTTTTCTGGTGATCAGTGAGAATGACAACGAGGAGAAGGGATTTTTCTGGTGGTCATGACAATGACAATGAGGAGAGGGATTTTTCTGCTGGTCAGTGAGAATGGCAATGAGGAGAGGGATTTTTCTGGTAATCAGTGACAATGACAATGAGGAGAGGGATTTTTCTGGTGGTCAGTGAGAATGACAATGAGGAGAGGGATTTTTCTGGTGATCAGTGAGAATGACAATGAGGAGAGGGATTTTTCTGGTGATCAGTGAGAATGACAATGAGGTGAGGGATTTTTCTGCTGGTCAGTGAGAATGACAATGAGGAGAGGGATTTTTCTGGTGGTCAGTGACAATGACAATGAGGAGAGGATTTTTCTAGTGGTCAGTGAGAATGACAATGAGGAGAGGGATTTTCTGGGGGTCAGTGACAATGACAATGAGGAGAGGGATTTTCTGGTGATCAGTGAGAATGACAATGAGGAAGGGATTTTTCTGGTGATCAGTGAGAATGACAATGAGGAGAGGGATTTTTCTGGTGGTCAGTGACAATGACAATGAGGAGAGGGATTTTTCTGGTGGTCAGTGAAAATGACAATGAGGAGAGGGATTTTTCTGGTGATCAGCGAGAATGACAACGAGGAGAGGGATTTTTCTGGTGATCAGTGAGAATGAAATGAGGAGAGGGATTTTTCTGGTGATCAGTGAGAATGACAATGAGGAGAGGGAATTTTTCTGGTGATCAGCGAGAATGACAATGAGGAGAGGGATTTTTTTGGTGATCAGCGAGAATGACAATGAGGAGAGGGATTTTTCTGGTGATCGCGAGATGACAATGAGGAGAGGGAGTTTTTCTGGTTGTCAGTGACAATGAGAATGAGGAGAGGGATTTTTCTGGTGGTCAGTGAGAATGAATGAGGAGAGGGATTTTTCTGGTGGTCAGTGACAATGACAATGAGGAGAGGGATTTTTCTGGTGATCAGTGAGAATGACAATGAGGAGAGAGATTTTTCTGGTGGGCATGGACAATGACAATGAGGAGAGGGAGTTTTTGCGGTGGTCAGTGACAATGACAATGTGGAGAGGGATTTTTCTGGTGGTCAGTGAGAATGACAATGAGGAGAGGAGATTTCTGGTGGTCAGTGGACAATGACAATGAGGAGAGGGATTTTTCTGGTGGTCAGTGACAATGACAATGAGGAGAGGGAATTTTCTGGTGGTCAGTGAGAATGACAATGAGGAGAGGATTTTTCTGGTGATCAGTGAGAATGACAGTAAAGAACATCGTATTTCTCCCCAGACTGACCTTTTCACATTAAAGAACATCCATATTTCTCCCAGACTGACCTTTTCACAGTAAAACACGTCGACATTTCTCCCCGGACTGACCTTTTCACAGTAAAGCACAACGATATTTCTCCCCCACACTGACCTTTCACAATACATCACATCGATATTTCTCCCCACACTGACCTTTTCACAGTAAAGCACATCAATATTCCTCCCCCACACTGACCTTTTCACAGTAAAGCACATCGATATTTCTCCCGACTGACCTTTTCAACTAAGCACATCGATATTTCTCCCACACTGACCTTTTTCACAGTAAAGCACATCAATATTTCCCACACACTGACCTTTTCACAATAAAGAACATCGATATTTCTCCCCAGACTGACCTTTATCAGTAAAGCACATCGATATTTCTCCCCCAGATGACCTTTTCACACTAAAGCACATCGACATCCTTCTCCCACACTGACCTTTCATAGTAAGGCACATCGATATTTTCCCAGACTGACCTTTTCACACTAAAGCGCATCGATATTTCTCCCCAGACTGACCTTTCACACTAAAGCACCATCAGCATTTCTGCTTGTATGGTCCAGTTTCTTCGCTTCTACCAAGTGTGGAAAGTAAAGTAAATCAAGAATAATGTCTGCACTAATAAATCATCCACAGTCAAGTGGCAGGTCAACCATGTGACCCAGATACGATCAGTTCCATACTGATTCCACCCAGGCGGCCACATAGATCGTGCAGGCTCCTCTCAAGTATAACTAGCGCGTTGGGGCTATGTTGTAGGTCAGACATCTGCAAAGTCGTAGCCTCGAGACGCTCTTCTCAAATTGTCTCTTCTTCGTCATTAATTCATTTATCGTCAGCTTTAAATCATGCGCAGTGTGGTTTCAAAACTTTGCGGATGTGGTGTAGCGTGTATGGACTGGTCCACACGCAGTGATTACGCTTGATGAAAACAAAACTGAAACTGTGCGAAACGCACTACCGTTCGACAGGCCATGTCGTACCAGATTAAATCATTTACAAAGGCAAAGTCACGCCCTGGGCAGTACAAAGTTCTCCACAAGATACGATGTACAGTGACTTTCCCCTGAGCGGTCCAGATAGTCGATCTCTTTGGGGGGTCATGTGGGACGAGACGTCTGGGCAAACGCTCTCTGTTTGTCGATGGTCTCATTACCAGGCTTTTCTTTTCACTGTCCTCCGGCTAGAATCCATGAAGCGAGAGAGAGAGAGAGAGAGAGAGAGAGAGACGGACAGACAGACAGACAGACAGACACAAAGAGACAGAGAGTGTGCCCGTATCCAAACCCTCGCAGCTATAGTTTGATGTAGAGGGAATTCTCCCACACAGTCGACACTTGAGAATGTACCCTGCTTCGTAAGCGAAAAGGAACAGCTAAATCCCCGAAAAGAAGACAGGACTTTCTTTGTACCCAATACGGAATCCACGCGAAGCGATCGCTCTCTCCTCTCTCTCTCTCTCCTCTCTCTCTTCTCTCTCTCTTCTCTCTCTCTCTCTCTCTCCTCTCTCTCTCTCTCTCTCTCTCTCTCTCTCTCTTTCAATTCAGTACAACTTTTTCAAGATCACGACAACTTTTTTTCACACTTGCCATGCAGTATGCTGAGCTACAGTGCTAATGATGGACGTTCACTCGTTTGCTTAAAGTTTGTGCGTTTGATACAATGATGTCTGGGTTTTTGCTTTAAGTTTGTGCGTTTGATACAATAGATGTCTGGGTTTTTGCTTTAAGTTGTGCGTTGATACAAGTGATGTCTGGGTTTTTGCTTTAAGGTTTGTGCGTTTGATACAATAATGTCTGGGTTTTTGCTTTAAAGTTTGTGCGTTTGATACAATGATGTCTGGGTTTTTGCTTTAAAGTTTGTGCGTTTGATCAATAATGTCTGGGTTTTTGCTTAATGTTTGTGCGTTTGATACAATAATGTCTGGGTTTTTGCTTTTAAAGTTTGTGCGTTTGATACAATAAGTCTGGGTTTTTGCTTTAAGTTTGTGCGTTTGATGAATAATGTCTGGGTTTTGCTTTAATGTTTGTGCGTTTGATACAATAATGTCTGGGTTTTGCTTTATGTTTGTGGCTTGATACAGATGGCTGGGTTTTTGCTTTAATTGTGTGCGTTTGAATACAATAAATGTCCTTGGGTTTTTGTTAATGTTTGTGGGTGTGACACATAGTCTGGGTGTTTGGTGTGATGCTGTGCGTTGGATACAATAATGTTGTGGTTTTGTGCTGTGATGTTTGTGGTTTGATGCAATAATGTAGTTTTGCTTTATTGATTGTGCTTTGTACAGATATGGTCGGTTTTGCTTTAATTTTGGCGTTTGAACAATATGTCGGTTTTTTCTTTAATTTGGTGCGTTTGAGCAATAATGTCTGGGTTTTTGCTTAAAGTTTGTCGTTTGATGCATATGCGGTTTTGCTTATGTTGTGCGTTATACAATAATGTGTGGTTTTGCTTTAGTTTGTGCGTTTGTTACAATAATTGGGTTTTTGTTTATGTTTTGCGTTTGAACAATAATGTTGTTTTTGCTTTAAGTGGCTGACATTGCGGGTTTTTGCTTATTGTTTGTGCTTTGATACAAAATGTCGGGTTTTTGCTTAAGTTTGTGGTTTGATACAATATTTGGTTTTGCAGTTTGGGTTTGATAAATAAGTCGATTTTTGCTTTAGGTTTGGCGTTGATAAATAATGTCGGGTTTTGTTTAAATTTTGCGTTTTGCGTTGATACATAAGTTGGTTTTTGCTTTAAGTTGGCGTTTGATACAATAAGTCTGGGTTCTTAATGTTTGTGCGTTGATACAATATGTCTGGGTTTTGCTAAAGTTTGTGTGTTTGTACAAATTGGGTTTTGCTTTAATGCTGTGCGTTTGATACATAATGTCGGGTTTGCTTAGTTTGTGCGTTGATACAAAATGTTGTTGTTATGTTTTGCGTTGATACAATATGTCTGTTTTTCTAAATTTGTGCTGATAAAATGTTGGTTTTGCTTTATGTTTGGCTTTATACAATTCTGGGTTTTTCTTTAATGTTTTTGTGTGCCCTGATGTATGGTGCGCTGACACACTCATTCTGTAATATTATTTGACGATGTGGAAGACATGACTAAATATTTCAGTCCTAAAACAATGTACGGCGTCTGAGTGAAATACGTTTTGTTGGGTGGGGTGTGTGTTGTTTTGTGTGTGTGTGTGTGTGTGTGTGTGTGTGTGTGGGGTGTGTTGCCCTGTGGGTTGGCATAGAAAGACCCACTACCCTCCATGCATGTCGTAAGAGGCGACTAAGCAGGCCCAAACCTCGCCCGAGGATAAAGGGGTTTGCGTGGGCTAAACAACCCTGCCTGTAAAAAAAACGAGTTACAGAAGCTCGACGACAATGAACCAAAGCATTCACCTGGGCAATGAAGGGTCTCCATCCCGGAGACTTATGACGCAGTGCAGTGAAAGCCAAAAGGAAGCTGCAAGGCCGACTCCCCTTCTAACACCCAGGAAAACAACGAAAGTAGCCACAGGGAAACATCAGGACGATGTTTGAAACAGGAAAAACCATCCAGTTGCGAGAGGGGATGAAAAAACTACAAGACGGAGTGCTAGGACTGAGTGAGACAAGGGGGCTACAATCAGGACAGCTGAGACTTTCATCTGGAGAACAGCTGCTGTACTCGGGACACCAAGAGGATGGAGCCCCCCACACTGGGGGTTTGTGGCCCTGATGCTGGCACCGGAGCACAAGGGGCACTCATCGGATGGAACCTGCAACTCCCGCATATCACAGCCAAGTTTCCCCACGAAGAAGAATGAACTCAGGCTGAACATCATCCGTGCTATGCTCCCACCAATGATGCGGAAGAAAAGAAAGAAAGATGACTTCTACCAGCAACTACAGACAGTGATAGACAAAAGAGGAGCAAGGACAAAACCCATACTGATGGGAGATTTTAACGCCAAGATCGGAAGGGACAACACAGGCTTACGAGGACATCATGGGGACACATGGACTGGACAGATGAACGAGAATGGTGAGCGTTTTGCAGACCGTGCGCCCTAAACCAGCTGGTGATAGGAGGACGCTTTCTTCCCACACAAGCGCATCCACAAGGCCACATGGAGACCCCGAACCAGGTCACGGAGAACCAGATTGACCAAAATCGCATTAGCCGCAAATTCAGGAGATCATGGCGGGATGTACGAGTGATGAGAGGTGCTAGACGTGTCATCAGACAACCACCTTCTTTTAAAAACAGTGAGACTTCGCCTCAAGAGATTCACCAACACCAACAACACACGTACAAGGTAAAATGTCGGACTGCTCCGGAACGGGACACACAAGCAGCATTCCAGATCAGCCTTTCCAACAGGTTACAGCCCGCTACAAGAGCTGATAGAAGACAGTGAGATGGACATCGAGACACAGTGGGAACACTGCAAGAAGCTCTGGCATGACGCATGTGAAGAGATCCTTGGCAAGAGAAGGCCCAGCACAAAGAATGGATCTCTGCCGACACCATCCACAAGTTGGAAACAAGGAGAGAGAAGAAAGCTACACTGAACACGAGCCGAACAAGAGCACTAGGGCAAAGGCAACGGGAAGAGCACACAGCAGCGAACGGAGAAGTTAAAGAAGAGCATAAAAGAAGGACAAGAGGGGACAAACTTTGAAGACCTGGCAGCCAAGCAGAGGCAGCAGCCGGACAGGGGAATCTGAAGACCTGTACCTGGTGACCAAGAAGCGACGGGTAAGTTCCAGCAGACAGACAAGCAGTGAAGGACAAGAAGGGAAACCCACTGACAACAACCGAGGGAACAGCTGAAACGATGGGCAGAACACTTCAGGGAGCTGCGAAAACCGCCCCGCCCCTGACGAAACCACCAGACATCCCACCTGCAGAGACAGACCTGCCCATCAGCTGTGACAAACCTCAAAGGCAGAGATCAAGAAGGCCCAAATCATGACTCTGAAAAATGGAAGGCTGCAGGGCCGGACGAGATACCAGCAGAACCATCAAAGCAGACATAGAGACAGCTGTCAACAGCTATACAGCCTCTTCAGCAAGATCTGGGAGAAGGAGGAGGTCCCGGGCTCAGTGGAAAGAAGGAATCGTCATCAAGCTCCCGAAGAAAGGAGACCTCAGGACTGCAGCAACTACCGAGGGATCTTTGCTCCTGTCAACCCCAGGCAAGGTTTCAACAGGGTTTCTACTGGGGGAGAATGAAAGAGGCTGTCAACCCCAAGTCCGAGACCAGCAGGCAGGCTTCCGGCAGAAAAAATCATTTTACCGACCAGATCGCCAGCCTGCGCATCATCGTGGAGCAGTCGCTGGATGGAATTTCCCCCTTTACATCAACTTCATAGATTATGAGAAGGCTTTCGACAGTGTGCAGAGAGATGC
>CM031603.1:4063994-4068994 GCA_018398815.1 Conus ventricosus | reverse complement strand
TGGCACGGTGTTAATCTTTGTTAAAACATGAACTGGAAGACCTATTGACTGCATGATGTACACGAACTGACTTATGAGAAATGTTTTTATTATCACAATTTTCCCCTGAATGCTCAGATCCCTTTTACCCCACACCCTTATCGATGTATATCGACTGTTCATTCGTGTGTACTAATATTCCTCGTTGTCCTGAGCCAGGCTATTTCGGCTAAAAACGATGCCTAACATTTTAAACGTATCTACAAGCTCAAACGGACAGTCTTGCAAGGGTTGAGCAACACTAATTCTTAGTCTTTTAATTTTTTGATTGTTCAACAGTAACCCACTAAATCTTCCAAATTTGCATAATTACATCCGTAATATTTTAAAATCCGTTTGACCATTAAGAAAAATGCGAAGCGCTCTCTTTGTCTGTGATACAGCTGCCCGTCCGATTGGGTGAAATATATCATATGTAAAGTTTCAAAGCGGGGTGCCACAGGCACAAAGTGAAAGAAACTTAAAAGAAAATTTCCTGTTCCGCCAAAGGAAAGAGACGCACAAATTACGGGACAGATCACGACGCCTTCGACCTCTGTGGTCTTCTTCAGGCAAGGCAAACAACAGCCTCGTTTTCATTCCACATCCATTTTACGCCCAATTTGTGGAGAATAGCGATCGCCCGTTCTTCATTTTCATTCCACATCCATTTTACGCCCAATTTGAAGAGAATAGCGATCGTCCGTTCTTCATTTTCATTCTCTTGAATGCTGTTTGCCTTGCCTGAAGAAGAGCGAAGAGGTCGAAACGCGTCGTGTTTTATCTTGCAGTTTGTTCGTCTCTTTAGTTTGGCGGAACAGTACACCTTCTTTGAAGTCTGGGGAAGAGCTTTCGTTGTTTGGTACCAAAACAGGGTGGGCGGGGGTGGGGGATGGGAGATGGGTGGGCGGGGGTGGGGGATGGGAGATGGGTGGAAGGGGGTGGGGGTGGGGTGGGGGTGAGGGAACTGTGTTGGGTCAAGATGGAGGGGAAATGCATTTCCATCCAGACTAGCTCTTGGAAAATGTCGCTAGGCCTGCCGACTTTCTGGCTGTATTTGTCCAGCATGTTAGCGCTGTCATCACTCCTGACCTTTCCCTTCATCACCATGGATACCTAACATGTTAGCGCTGTCGTCACTCCTGACCTTTCCCTTCATCCCACGGATACCTATCATGTTAGCGCTGTCGTCACTCCTGACCTTTCCTTCATCACTTGGATACCTATCATGTTAGCGCTGTCCTCACTCTGACCTTTCCTTCATCACCTTGGATACCTATCATGTTAGCGCTGTCCTCACTCCTGACCTTTCCCTTCATCACCTTGGATACCTATCATGTTAGCGCTGTCGTCACTCCTGACCTTTCCCTTCATCACCTTGGATACCTATCATGTTAGCACTGTCGTCACTCCTGACCTTCCCTTAATCACCTTGGTAACCTATCCTCGTTGTAGTCTTGTCTGAGGTGGGCATGACGTTAAACCTGACTGTGACTGACGTCACGTCTTGTGTCTCCCAGGATGGTGGTCACAATCTGTCGTATCACGCCAGGAGCATGTCACAGTCTGTCGTATCACCCCAGGAGCATGTCACAGTCTGTCGTATCACCCCAGGAGCATGTCACAGTCTGTCGTATCACCCAGGAGCATGTCACAATCTGTCGTATCACCCCAGGAGCATGTCACAATCTGTCGTATCACCCCAGGAGCATGTCACAGTCTGTCGTATCACCCTCCAGGAGCATGTCACAGTCTGTCGTATCACCCAGGAGCATGTCACAATCTGTCGTATCACCCCAGGAGCATGTCACAATCTGTCGTATCACCCCAGGAGCATGTCACAGTCTGTCGTATCACTCCAGGAGCATGTCACAATCTGTCGTATCACCCCAGGAGCATGTCACAGTCTGTCGTATCACCCAGGAGCATGTCACAGTCTGTCGTATCACCCCAGGAGCATGTCACAGTCATGTCACAGTCTGTCGTATCACCTCAGGAGCATGTCACAGTCTGTCGTATCACCTCAGGAGCATGTGGACGTCAAACGTGAAACTGAAAGCTGCCAGGTATTACCTGTAGCATAACAGACTGGCTCCACACTTCAGCTGTCAGGTATAATAATTACATGTAGTAGGACAGATTGGCTCCACAGTCCAGCTGTCAGGTATAATAATTACATGTAGTATGACAGATTGACTCCTCACTTCAGCTGTATCACCTGTAGCATAACAGATTGGCTCCACAATTCAGCTGTATCACCGTAGTATGACAGATTGACACCACAATTCAGCTGTCAGATATTACCTGTAGCATGACATTTTGGCCCCACAATTCAGTGATCAGTTATCACCTGTTGTATGACAGATTGACTCCACAATTCAGCTATCAGGTATCACCTGTAGTATGACAGATTGACACCACAATTCAGCTGTATCACCTGTAGTATAACAGATTGGCTCCACAATTCAGCTGTATCACCTGTAGTATGACAGATTGACTCACAATTCAGATGTCAGGTATCACTGTAGTATGACAGATTGACACCACAATTCAGCTGTCAGATATTACCTGTAGTATGACGTTTTGGCCACACAATTCAGCTATCAGGTATCACCTGTTGTATGACAGATTGACTCCTTTCTCAGCTGCCAGGTATCAACCTCACATCGCCAGATAAACTCCACAGCTCAGCTGTCAGATATCAAGCTCTGCACGTCAGACTGGCTTCATAGCTCATCTACCAGCTATCGACCTTAAAATGACAGATTAGCTCCACATACTGTCAAGTATCACCCTTAAAGTGACAGCTTAGCGACACACCATAACTGTCAGTTATCACCCTTAAATGTCAGATTAACTCCACATCGTAACTGTCAGTTATCACCGTTAGAATGACAGATTAGCTTCACCTTTCAATGTCAGGCATCACCCTTAAAATGTCAGATTAACTCCACATCATAACTGTCAGACATCACCCTTAAAATGTCACATTAACGCCACGTCTTAGTTGTTACATTATCACCTTAAAACGTCGGGCTAGCTGTACATCTCAACTGGTAGGCGTTACCCTAACTATCTCGGGTATCACCATCACTATAGCAAGTTAAGTTTCTCGCCTCAGCTGTCGAGTTCAGCTTCAGTGTAACATATTAGCTCCATCTCTCAACTGCTCATCGAGCAGCCATTGGTTAAAACCAGTGATAGACACTTCTGATGTCATAACGGGTATAGACAAAAAACGTGGACGCTTTCGACGTCAAAGGCGGCAAAGATACAAAAAGGGGAAGCTTCTAACATTAGTGGCGGGCACTCTGACGCTTCATAACGGGTAAGGGTTTAAAAAACAGTGGGGACTTCTGAGGTTTTTAACAGGCAGACGCAGAAAACAGTGAAACTTTTTTCATCATGACGGGCATCAGTAGAACAGTGACACTCTGACGTCCAACCAGGTAGAGAAAGAAACATTGACACTTCTGACATCAGATCTGACATTGGTAGACACAGCAAGACAGAAGAAGAGAGAAGAAGAAGTGTGTGTGTGTGTGTGTGTGTGTGTGTGTGTGTGTGTGTGTGTGTGTGTGTGTGTGTGTGTTTGTGTGTGTGTGTGTGTGTGTGTGTGTGTGTGTGTGTGTGTGTGTGTGTGTAGTAGTAGTAGTACTTTAATTTTACGTCTTTTCACAAACTATGTGATATTAGACAAGAAGGAGAGATAGACAGGCAAATAGAGGGAGATAGAGTTTGTTCATGTTGCATACACGTGTGTGTGTGTGTGTGTTGTGTGTGTGTGTGTGTGTGTGTGTGTGTGTGTGTGTGTGTGGTGGTGTGTGTGTGTGTGTGTGGTGTGTGTGTGTGTGTGTGTGTGTAGGGGGGGGTGGAGATGGGAGTGAGCGGAGGGTGGTGTACATAAAATCAGAAAACAATCAGACACACAAACGAATTAACAAACAAACCTACACACACTAACAATATCAGATTAAAGCAAATACCTGATGGACTACAATCAAGCAGAAAGTAACTTTCAAAGCAAAATCAATATCAGAAAAATATCTGTCACAGACATGCCTGATAAATATGGCAGGAAATGCCTTGAGAGGCACACATTCGAAAAAACATGATCTCTTGTCAATTTTGTTTCCCCGCATATGCATTTTGTTGCAGAGCTATATTTAGTTCTAAAGCATCCAGTTTCAATCGATGGAATATTGAAACGAAGTTTCTGTATTGATGCATATCATAAATGTGCAGATTTTGGATGCTTTTGAAATGATCAATACTAAAAAGAGGAATATTTTGTGTCTGAACATGGATTACAGCGTTGTTCTGCCCATTTCTGAAATATTCCCAAGCTGTATGTTTTAAAATTTGTTGACTCTCTTTCAAGTGAACGGTATGGAAATAGTTTGCACCCTCGTTCCATTTTCAGCGCCTTTTTCGCACATATGTCAGCAAGTTCATTGCCGAAATTCACAGTGTGAAGGAACCCAGAGGAAAGTTATATCTGTTCCTTTACATATCAAGACGTGGATTAAATGTTGAATTTCCTTCAAAATAAAGTTATCTGAATTTGAATTAAAAAACTTGATCGATTGTAACACTGACAGCGATCTACACAAAAACAATACTTGAAAAATTGACTGCGGTAAATCCATTAGAAATGTCAACGCCATAAGTATCGCTATCATTTCAGCTACGAATAGGACCCTATTTCCAATGAAATATGTTTTTTTGTATTTTCCCCAGCGTTGGAATAAAAAATGCTTACGGCCTCTTTTTTTATCGTCAAGATCCATCTGTTGTACACCTTAAGAGGGGTTGGAATATCTGTCTTGCATTTGCATCTTCTTTAAATATGCCAAGATTTTAAGGGTAAATTGCTTTCTTTGTATCATTTGTAATCAAGATTAAAATTTTCGCCCTCTTTTTTCCCCCACTTTGGGAAATGGGATCTATAAGGGCCCGTTTTTGACAAAGATTTAAACATC
>CM031603.1:4044442-4054442 GCA_018398815.1 Conus ventricosus | reverse complement strand
TAAATGTTTTGGTCGGTACTTACTTAACATTTCATACATATTTTTCATTTCATCGTTTAAACCAAAACACCCACTTTCTCTTTCTATCAAATGAAAATGAGAAATTGTACTTTTTTGCCAAAGTATAGCACTCTTGCACTGACATAGAGAAGTTTAAAAATGCGAATCTGATGATCGTTTTGCCCTCTCTTTGCTAGAACATCAACCTTTTCATTATAATATAACCCACAGTGGGAGGGCACCCAAAGAAATGTTATTTCTAGGTGTCTGACTGAGAGGAAATGTACTAAATTATTTATTTCAGTGATCATCTCAGGTCGAACATTTAATTTAAAATTTCTTCTTTGCAGTAAAACTGACTTGGAATCTACACATAAAACAACTTTAATTAAATTTGAGGGTAATCCACAACAAACTTTAAAGCATAATAAGTTATAGCAAATAACTCGGCCGTGAATATAGATTTGTTTTTTCCGAGATAATAAGACTTTTCTTTGTTAAGGCCTGGGATAATGTATGCTGCACCTGCATGTTCATCGATTAATGATCCATCAGTGTATATTTTCAAATGGCTGGAATAGTGATCAATCAAATGCATTTTGATATTGGATAACAATAAATTAGTATTTTCAGCCTTTGTTTAAATCTGTATGCTCAATATCAAAATGTGCTCGTATTATTTTTCCAGGGAGGACAGGAGACACAATAGATCTGTTTGTAATAGATGTTAGTTTGATATCTGAGGATTCTAAAATCGAGGAAGTATATGTTCTAAGAGTCGTTTGAGATGATATATTTTAGCCCTTTTGGGAAAATCAGTGTCCGATTTAATATTTATTTCAGGCCTAAATTATTGTCTATAAAGAACTTCTTATAACAAATTTGGTGCATGCAAGATTCCTATATTCTTCCAGTGGTAATATCCCAGCAGCACTGTATGCTTTGTACAAGAGGCATGACTGGTAGTCCCATGGCTATCTTATATGCTTTGGAATCAATACTTTGAAGTTTTTTCAGTAAGTATTTGGTGCACTGAAGAACACCTCTTGTGCATATGTTAATTTAGATCTAAACCATGCGGTAGAAAGGTGCAAAAGAGTAATTGTGTCCTGAGCCCAAACATGCTTGCTAATAATCTTTAATAGATTTAAAGTTTTTCGTGCTTTTGTTAGAATATGCTCTATATGGAAATTCCATGACAACTTTGATGTTAAATTTACTCCAAGGAATTTCACCATTTTTGTATATTTAATGGGTATGCCGTTGACTTGAAATAAAGGCATATTAACTGGATCAGATCCAGTATTAAATAACATCATGTGTGTTTTTTTCTGTTGATATTTGCAAACCATTTTCAGTCATGTAAGCAGAAAGGGTATTTAATTCTTTTTGATATAGTTTTGTGATCTGACAGGTGTACATTTTTTTTTAATGTCACTTTCATCCATATGCATAATTATGTCATCTGCATATTGACTAGTTCTATGTTCTTAGTAATTTTTGTGGTAAATCGTACATCAGAATAATTAAAAAGTACAGGGGCAATAACAGACCCCTGAGGAATGCCCATGTGTAATTTTCTTCTTGTAGAGTAAGAGTTCCCTACCTTTGTTCTAATATATCTATTTTCTAAGAAGTCTTTAAGAAAATCATAAATGTTTCCTGATAATCCGATCTCTTTAAGTTTATAAAGCAAACGAGAGTGCCATGCTTGATCATAAGCTTTAGTGATATCAAAAAAGGTTGCTAGTAAGCATTTTCTCCTGGAAAACTGGTGTTTTAATTTTGAGTGGTAAGTTTGACCAAATGTTCAATAGCACTTCTACCCTTTCGAAAACCTGCTGGTTTGTTGGGATAACTTTGTTCTTTTCACAAAAGTAGTTCAGTTCTATTTAAAACAATTGTTTCATAAAGTTTACAGACATGAGAAGTTAATGAAATAGGTCTGTAACTATCTATACTATCTTTCAGTTTACCTTCCTTGTGAATCGGTACTACTACTGATTCTTTCCATTTTGAGGCAAATGACCTGAGCTCCAGCATTTTTCAAATATTTCAAGTAAAATGCTTATCCATTTGTCTGGAAAATGTTTAATCATTTCATTTGAAATGGCGTCAATCCCAACAGCTGTTTTTTTGTTTGGAGAGAATCTATGGCAATATTTCACCTCTTGTAATATAATTGGGCGTTGATGTCGCTTGTGTCATTATCAGACACACAATAAAGACATGGGTAGATTCTTTATTCTCTCTGAATTTTCTTTCGTTTTCAGACAACCCCTCTAACTGCTCACTTTAGCAAACTGGTCGACAAACGCTTCTGCTTTGTCTGTGGATGATGGTAAATTGTTATTGTCAAGAATGATAGGATATTCTGGGAGTTTGATTCCATTTTTTATCGTTTTTATCTCTTTCCATACCATTCTACTATCTTTGTGATCGAGTGTGTTTCTTTTGCAAAAATAATCCCAATAATCCTTTTTGGCTTGTTCCATAACTCCGTTACTATGTAATTTGAATGCTTCATTTCCTTAAATTTTTTCATATACCGTTTTTTATCTTGACTTTTCTTAGTGTGCACGTATTCCTTGAATAACCGTTTTTTCTCATTGACTGCCTTATCGCAATCTTCAGTCCACCAGACATTACCGTGATGTTTACCCCCTTTAGATCCCTGATTCTTCAATTTAGGAATACATAAACCAGACACTTTTAGAACAGAAGTACAAAACGTGTCATACATTGTATCAATATCATCATCTGGGGACAAGCTTATGTCTAGATCTTTAAGTGTACTGTAAAATTGAGACCATTTGGCATTTTTATAATCAAATCTTGGGATTGTATCATCTGGTTTTGTGTCTTCAAAATAAGGGGACTGATTAATTGTAATGATGATTGGTATGTGATCACTCCCAAGAGTTTCACTACTCATTTCCCAAGCACACGACAAAGCCATTTTAGGTGAAACCAAAGTTAGATCAATAGCAGTATGGTCTATGTGTAGATACATCTGAACTCTGTATAAGAACCATCATTGAGTAAACATAATGTTGAGTCTAAACAATTTTCGACAAACCTATTACTACTGACCTGTTTGCATTCTTTTTCCCAGAAAGGAGAATGAGCATTTAAAATCCCCTCCTACTAACCATTTACCATTATCATTCTTGATATTTTTCATCCATTCAGTATTAGCTTCATCTGGACCCTTAGGTAAATATACAGAAGCACAGTTACTTCTAAGGAGTCCGAAAACTGACAGTTACAGCACATGAAAAAAATCCCATGTAATCCACTTGGCACAGGTGATTGTTGTCACAGTACTGTAGTCCAGTGTGAATATAGATAGCACAATTTACTCTATCACCATTTTTATCTGTATCTACTACTGGTGGATAGTAGTATTGTTCCATCTTGGTAGTTTGTTCTTGCTGATATTAACAGACTGGAATAAGAGAAACGTGGCAGTCAGATGACACCAAAAATTGACGTATGCAGCCAATATATAGAATAGAGAGAGCGGCAGTTCCACTGCAGTATTCTTATATTGTTGTTAAATTTCATGTTTGAAAAAATAGGTAACTAGACAAATAAAAAATATGTCGCTTTAACACAATTGGAGCTTAGCTACACACAGACGTAGGCTGGTATGCTACATTCGTTCCGAACAAAAACAACAAAAAATGTCACCAGTTGTATAAGACATTGAACCTATTGGACCAGGCAGAGCCGTAGAAGGAATTCTCATGGAAGGGTGTGGGGCGCAGGTACCGGGGACGTCACGCTGTCTTCCGGGCCGTTCCAAAAGAGGTTCCTCAGATGCCGGCCAATATTGCCCGCTAGGATGCTGGCTCCTCTAGCAGTTGGATGTAGCCCATCACGGAGGTTGAAGCGGGGCGGCTTGTAGGTTGGAGTGAGTTGATGAAAGTGATGTTTTTAATCATCATTCAGCTCTGACACCAAAAGTGCGTTGTACAAGTTCCCTTTGATATTGAGTTCGGGGTCTGATGTAGGAGCCATCTTACTGATTATGATGGCCAGATCAGGGTTTTCTTCTTTGATGCTCCTCACGCACTTTGCCATTCTTCGGAACATGTTGCTGCTGATTCTGTTTCTAGGTCCTTCGATCCAACATGTAAGAGTAAAGCATCAGGAAGTGTCTTGACGGATGCACTTGCTTTGGCCACAGCTGGTTTGATGTCCTTTATTGTTCTTGCATTACTCTGACGCACCTTAAATCCGTAGGACTTCCCTAGTCTGTTTGTGTTGACTTTCTTTATGACAGGGTCATTCACATATAAAATGTTGGGAAGCCCTCTAAATTGGACTTGGTTTGTCTCTGGACTTGACCTTTAAGTCATTGACGTTTTGTTCGTGTCTGGACCTCACCTGTAAGTCACTGACGTTTTGTTTATCTCTGGACTCGGCCTTAAAGTTGTCATTTTTTTCTTGCACTGCTCCTTAGACTTTGGCTCGTGACGCAAAGAAGTTTTGACGTCATTTTTGTTTACGTCAACATTTTTTTCTTTTTTTTTTTTGTTTTTGTAACTTTCCTGTCTGCCTACATTTCTGTTCTGCTTCTTTTCTGGTTTGTTTACATTGACAGACAGCGCAGCATCCTGAGGAGTCGTTTTCAACGGTGGAGGAACTCTAGCTACCTCTGCATAGGACAGGTAGGGAAGGGCTCTGTCTGTGTGGCTATGTCAGCTGATTCCCTTCCATCAATTTTTCATGCAAGATCTTATTTGTTCCTCTAGACTCGTCACTTTTTCACACAGAGAGGTGATTATGCCTTCGATGTTAGCAAGGTCTGTGTGGTAGGTCTACTCACGGAATTGATGTCTGTAGAAGTGTTCTTGTTTCCAGGCCCAGACGTCAGCCCATCCTTCACAACGGAGAAACTGAACGGCCTCCTCGAGTCGGAATTAAATTTTATCTCTTCATCATTTCTGTGCCTTGCCAGCACATTCTCAGTGCATCCTTTTGCACACAGTATAGGTATGCAGCTTTTCTTGATCCGGTGTGGTCTCTTTTCTTTGCTTTTGACGAAACATAGCAGCATACACAGCACGAAACTATCAGTTGCTGTCTGCAGGCGCCATCTTGTGTGTATGTGTCTGTGTGTGTGGTGTGTGTGTATGTGTGTGTGTGTGTGTGTGTGTGTTGTGTGTGTGTGTGTGTGTGTGTGTGTGTGTGTGTGTGTGTGTGTTAGGTGGAGGGAAGGATGGAGAGGGGGAGAGTGGCGATTGTGAGCGATGCAAAGTTGGACTCAATGGCACTGAAATTGTGGGCTGCGCAAATATGGATCGTCTGGAGTTGGGGTTCCACCAATATGGATCGTCTGGAGTTGTGGGTTCCACCAATATGGATCGTCTGGAGTTGTGGGTTTCACACAATATGGATCGTCTGGAGTTTGGGTTCCACCAATATGGATAGTGTAGAGTTGTGGGTTTCACCAATATGGATAGTGTAGAGTTGTGGGTTTCACCAATATGGATAGTGTAGAGTTGTGGGTTTCAACCAATATGGATAGTGTAGAGTTGTGGGTTCCACCAATATGGATAGTGTAGAGTTGTGGGTTTCACCAATATGGATAGTGTAGAGTTGTGGGTTTTCACCAATATGGGTGGCCGCTAGGTTTGTGAGTTGTACAAAGATGACTTGTCAATGTGATCGTGGGCTGTACAAAGATGACTTGTCAATGTGATCGTGGGCTGTACAAAGGTGGGTGGTCTGTGAGACTGAGGACTGTACAAAGATGGATGGTCTGTGGGATTGAGGACTGTACAAGATGGGTGGTCTGTGGGATTGAGGACTGTACAAAGATGGGTGGTCTGTGAGACTGAGGACTGTACAAAGATGGATGGTCTATGGGATTGAGGACTGTACAAAGATGGGTGGTTTATGGGATTGAGGACTGTACAAAGATGGATGGTCTATGGGATTGAGGACTGTACAACGATGGATGGTCTATGGGATTGAGGACTGTACAAAGAGGATGGTTCTATGGGATTGGGACTGTACAAAGATGGATTGATGGGATGGGCTGTACAAAGAGGTGGTCTATGGATTGGACTGACAAGTGATGTCTAGATCGTAAAGACGGATGGTCTATGGGATTGTGGGCTGTACAAAGATGGATGGTCTATGGGATTGTGGGCTGTACAAAGATGGATGGTCTAATGGGATTGTGGCTGTACAAAGATGGATGGTCTATGGATTGTGGGCTGTACAAAGACGGATGGTCCTATGGGATTGGGGCTGTACAAAGATGGATGGTCTATGGATTGTGGACTGTACAAAGATGAATGGTCTGAAGCATCGTGAACTGTACAAAGATGAATGGTCTGAAGCATCGTGAACTGTACAAAGATGAATGGTCTGAAGCATCGTGAACTGTACAAAGATGAATGGTCTGAAGCATCGTGAACAATACAAAGATGAATGGTCTGAAGTATCGTGAACTGTACAAAGATGAATGGTGTAAGTAATGTTGGCCTGTACAAAGATGAATGGTCTGAAGCATCGTGAACTGTACAAAGATGAATGGTGTAAGTAATGTTGGGCTGTACAAAGATGAATGGTCTGAAGCATCGTGAACTGTACAAAGATGAATGGTGTAAGTAATGTTGGGCTGTACAAAGATGGATGTTTTAAAGGATTGTGAGCTATACAAAGATGGTCACCGAAACGGATAATGAGTTTTGGAAACCAGATTGAACCTTGTTGCTATGTTATTGTCAACATGTTATTGTTTCTAGCCATGTACATGTTTTATTGATTTATAGAGGAAGACTCATCGCTGTACAAACATGTCATCTTTGCTATTCAGTTCTCCATGCTAAACGTTTATAGAACAAATATGCACGATCAGCACAAATAGTCTGCTATTTATGGGAGTTACCATCTATCCATGGTTGGAACGCTTAGATAATGAATGTTTCCGATTGCTGTCAATTGTAAATATTATGAACATGAAGTTTCTGAAAGATCTGAACACTATGACATGACTCTGCGCATAGAGACACTTCTGCCGTGAATCAACGATCATCACCGGCACCTGAAACTTTCTGATTTGCTGCTTGTTTTCCCTCTAGAATTATTTAACCTTTTGTAATGTATGCGTGTGTGTTTTATGGCGAAAACTGCTTTTTGAAATGATGGGCAATGTTTGTGAAAGAAACTTGTTTCTTCATTGTTAATATATTATATTGGGTATTTATTGGGTATTGGGTATTGTTTCTTTTGTTTCTTCTTAGTGAATTTTATCAAATTATAACATGTTCTGCTATTGTTCCTAATTACTGGAGCTTACAAACAAACTGTGAAAACGTGGACTCTCGTTTTCCCCATTTTTGACTTGATTCTTGTGCTTACAGCTGTTTTAGTAAAGAAAGGTATTACAACCATGGATAGTGTCACGATTTTGTCATTAAACTGCCAAGGTCTGGGCGACATGCATAAACGAAGAGATGTATTTCACTATCTAAAGCACAAAAGATTCTGTCTATTGTCTCCAAGATGAATGGTCTTTGTGATAGTGGACTGCACGAAGATGAATGTGGGAGTGTGGGTTTTATAAAGATGGATGGCCTATGGTGTTGTGAGAGCTACAAAGGTCGATGGCCTATGGTGTTGTGAGAGCTACAAAGGTCGATGGCCTATGGTGTTGTGAGAGCTACAAAGGTCGATGGCCTATGGTGTTGTGAGAGCTACAAAGGTCGATGGCCTATGGTGTTGTGAGAGCTACAAAGGTCGATGGCCTATGTGTTTGTGAGAGCTACACAGGTCGATGGCCTATGGTGTTTGAGAGCTTTACAAAGATGCATGGAGGTTGACAGCACGCAGCTTGACTATTTCATGTACGAGGCAAAGGCGTTTACCTACTTTACGAAAAAAAGCGACAAGTTTGCTCAGTTCATGAATTCGGCAGCTTGGCTGCTTAATTCATGAGATAACGAGGGGTTATTTGCCTTTAGGAAATCAGTAGACCAAACGTATGTTTCATCAGTGTGGAAAGGCTGTTTGCTTACGAAAACATACTCAATGATAAAAGTTTCATTTCAAAACGGCGCTTTTAGCATATTGTTGAGTGTTGTGATGCTGTGAGGGAAGGGAATTGCAGAGATGGGGATGGGCAAAACGGACGCCATGCTAATTAGCATGTGAATTTTAACTGGGGAAAATTAGGTTTCCTCATTATGTTCATCTCCTCTGCAATGTGTGCATGAATCTTGAAATGAACGGAACTGAATTTACTTCACTAACGTGAGTTATTGTATACTGAATAAACACGCTAATTCCTGATATTTCTCATGGATCTGTGTCAAAAGTGTGCGTGCGTCGTGGTGTGTGTGTGTGTGTGTGTGTGTGTGTGTGTGTGTGTGTGTGTGTGTGTGTGTGTGTGTGTGTGTGTGTGTGTGGTGTGTGTGTGTGTGTGTGTGTGTGTGTGTGTGTGTGTGTGTGATTTGTCTATCTGTCTCTGTCTGTCTGTCTCTGTGTGTCTGAGTGTGTTACTACTACATCTTATGTGTCTGAGACTTCGTCTTTGTTGTGTGTTTATAATAGATAACTTGTAATGAGAAAGCCAACACAAACAGTTTTCGCTCTATCGATTCGCAGATCCTATGTTCATCCTGGCCAAACAGAAAATCGTGACGGCAGTGACGTAATGTCCATCACCCTTAAGCCGGAAGTCACCTGTCGCGGAAGTCCGCCATCTTGTGTTCATTCCTGTCAGGCCAGGCGGTGATGTAGTGTCATCGGCTGCAAGGTTCATCCGCGCTCGCTCCATCCGCTTAGCTCGTGCAGACACGTGATTGGTGACGACAACGGGGAACCGCGCTATGACTCTGTGTGTGTGTGTGTGTGTGTGTGTGTGTGTGTGTGTGTGTGTGTGGTGTGTGTGTGTGTGTGTGAGAGAGAGAGAGAGAGAGAGAGGAGAGAGAGAGAGAGAGAGAGGAGAGAATTCTCCACTGATTGGTGTGGCCGTAATATGCGCATCCATTTATTTATAAGTGTTCCCCGATGATTTTGTCATTGTCTGTCTGTCTTTTTCTCTTTAATATTTCTCTCTGTCTCTGTTTTTGCCGCCTCCCCTGTGCACTCTGTCTGTCTGTCTGTCTGTCTCTCTCTCTCTCTCTCTCTCTCTCTCTCTCTCTCCTCTCTCTCTCTCTCCCTCTCTCTCATCTCTCTCTCTCTCTCTCTAACTCTTCTTCGACCTTTTCGTTGATTAGTTTTTCGAACTGGTTTTGCCACGTCTGTTGCGCCACTGCTTCGTTCTCACGTCCCCCAGCCTCGGTTGTGACAATGTGTTTGTGTGTGTGTGTGTGTGTTTGTGTGTGTGTGTGTGTGTGTGTGTTGTGTGTGTGTGTGTGTGTGTGTGTGTGTGTGTGTGTGTGTGTGTGTGTGTGTGTGTGTGTGTGTGTGTGTGTGGCGCGTGTGCGTGTGTGTGTGCGCCTGTCTGTCTGTGTCTGTATGTGTGTGCGTGTGCGTGCGTGCGTGCGTAGTAGTACTGCAGTTATACGTCTGTGCGTGGGTGCGTGCGTGCGAGTGTGAGTGTGTGTGTGTGTGTGTGTGTGGTGTGTGTGTGTGTGCGTGTGCGTGTGTGTGTGTGTGCGTGTGCGCGTGGCGTGTGTGTGTGTGTGTGTGTGTGTGTGTGTGTGTGTGTGTGTGTGTGTGTGTGTGTTGTGCGTGCGTGTGTGTGTGCGTGTGCACCTTTAATGTTGTACTTTTCTGCAGTATAAGTAGTATCCTTATTCTATGCCGCATGCTGTTTCTTGGGGTATATTATGTCCAACCTCCGGCGTGATCCTGTCTTCGATAATTACATACAGTCCCAGCATGTCAGCGGCTAACACACAAGGTGTGTCATGGAACTGTTTCAGCATCTTTTTTTTTAACGGACGCCATCGTTCCCTGGCTGCCTGTCCTTTAGAAGCAGTTCCTCTCAGCATCCTGTCTTTGACCAGCCCCCCCTCCTCTGCTGGTTCTTTAG
>CM031603.1:4031942-4039442 GCA_018398815.1 Conus ventricosus | reverse complement strand
GTTTTATTTTGGGATAATGGACAAGTGGAATCATACAACTATTTGACCTGTAACAGAAACAATAAACAACGATGTCCGATACTCCAAATCTAAAGCATTTACTACAAAATTATAGATGTTTTGTATACATTCATTGACAAGGAAGACAAGTAAGGAATCGAAGTGTCTATAAAAGATCAATTACTCTCATTCATGTGGTACAAGAGTTCCATTCGTGCTATCTGCAATCAACCAGACTAGTAGGACACACTCGGATGGAAGTTGGTTCATCTTCTGTACCCTGATTGACCCGGACAGACCTGAAGCCCACACACACCATTTGACTCTCAGTTTCCTCGCCCAGTTTTTTTTTCCTCCAGCCTCCATGATACAAAGAACTATTGCATGCTTTCTATGGCAGTCTGCAATTTTGCATCTGTATCGTTTTGTTGTTGTTGTTGCTATCTCATCTTCTGTGCCACCTCAGTGGCAGTGCACCCACGCCGTTCATTCCGACACCCCGTCCACAGCCACACCCACGCCGTTTATTCCGACACCCTGTCCACAGCCACAGCCCGGTCGGTCCCACCGCAGCCCCGGCACCGGCAATCCACAGGAGCAGTCAATGTCAAGTCGTCAAGCGGGAAAACCCACCGAGGAGACACATCACTGCTGCCGAGTCACTTCGGTGGTGTTCAGTGGCGCCTGTTCTGATCCAACATATTCAGGACACCATCTACTAAGCCCCCTACTGACGACAATGATTGCTCAGTTGCGGAGGGGGTTGCGGTGCAGGTCATGGAAGGGACGCAGGGGACGCACTGTGTGAATGTCATGGAAGGGAAGCAGGGGACGCACTGTGTGAATGTCATGGGAGGGAAGCAGGGGACGCACTGTGTGCCAGCTATTGAAGGGAAGCAGGGGACGCACTATGTGAAGGTCATGGAAGGGAAGCAGGGGACGCACTATGTGAAGGTCATGGAAGGGAAGCAGGGGACGCACTATGTGAAGGTCATGGAAGGGAAGCAGGGAAGCACTGTGTGCCTGCTGGTCAGCCTGGATTGGACATGCTAGCTGGACAACACACGCTGTAGTGCTCACGTATATGCGGGTGTGCCGTGGACCTCTTGACTGGGTGCCTGTCCGATTGTGTGTGTGTGTGTGTGTGTGTGTGTGTGTGTGTGTGTGTGTGTGTGTGTGTGTGTGTGTGTGTGTGTGTGGTGTGTGTGTGTGTGTGTGTGTGGTGCGCACATGTGCATGATGGTGGTATAGTGTGTGTGTGTGTGTGTGTGTGTGTGTGCGTGCGTGCGTGCGTGCGTGCGTGCGTGCGTGCGTGCGTGCGTGCGTGCGTGCGTGCGTGCGTGCGCGTGTTGTGTGTGTGTGTGTGTGTGTGTGTGTGGTGTGTGAGTGTTTTTGTGTGTGTGTGTGTGTGTGTGTGTGCGTGTGTGTGTGTGTGTGTGTGTGTGTGTGTTGTGTGTGTGTGTGTGTGTGTGTGTGTGTGACGGATGGTTTTGGTGCGTTGTGTCTCCTGACAGGATAAGCAATGTACACTCTAATCCACCGTTCATTAATCAAAAATATGGAGAAAGAAGAGACAGGCTTCCTTTGCCAGCGCCCTGACCTCGGACCAGAGGTTAACAACTGTCGAGGGTAAGGTTGAAGACTTGATGAGGACCAGTTGTCTTCCCTGCTTTTGTCGCTGCGCTCAAGGCCATGGAAAACCCAAGAACACGTTTCTCAGTAATAAAGTATCTTCAGAATGCCTAAGACTATCACTCATTTGGCCCAGCATTCCGCTGATGTTCAAAAGTTATGAGGTCAATGCCCGACAATAGTGTTAGTGTATTTAGGACCCCCCCCCCCCCCCCCCCCACACACACACACACACACACCTCCTCACTATCTTCTCCTGCGCCCTCTTCGCCGTTAAGCCTTGATCCCCTACACCATACACTAGACCAACGAAAGAAAGCAAGAAAACAAAACCAACCGATTAATGATCAAATATCCTGGACACAAGACAGACCTTTTGTAGGGCTTTGTTTGTTTGTTTGTTTGTTTGTTTGTTTGTTTGTTTGTTTGTTTGTTTGTTTGTTTGTTCGTTCGTTTGCTTGCTTGCTTAATTTCCCCCTTTGTTACATGGTCCAACCGAAAAGAAGTGATTAAGAGTTACGGATGGGAAAAGAAAATAAAGGAAACAAAAATGTTGTTTTTCTGTTCAGTCACGAAAGGCATGTGATGTATTTTAATCCAAAAGAAAGAAAGCAGAGTGGGGGGGAGAGGGGGAGAGAGAGGGGGGGGAGAAGAGGGGGGAGGGGTGGGGGGGGGGGGACCGGGAGAGAGAGAGCGGCAGAGAGAGACCCCGGGCCGAAGAGAGAGAGAGAGGGGAAAAGAGAGAGAGAGAGAGGGGAGGGGGAGAGAGGGGAGGGGGGGGGGGGAGAGGGAAAAAATTGGGGGGGGAGGGAAAAAAAAAAGGAAAAAATTGGGGGAAAAAAAAATTGGTTTCAAAAGTTCCTACTACAACTGTCCCCCCAAAAACCCATGACTCACCCCCCCCCCCCCCCCCCCCCCTTTTTTTTTCGAGCTGCCCCTACCCCTGGTAGTACGTGTTTGTTTTTTAACCCCCCCAAAGGGATAGGGTTTTTTTTTTTTTTGTCCCTTTTCACGAAATTTTATTTCCAAAAACCCAAAACAATGTTAATTTAACCCCTACATTTTCCTACACTTTTTTAAATAGTGTGTCAAGATCATTCAAAAGTTTTTAATTTAAAAGGGCCTAAATTTGCCTGTTACAATCTAAACTTTTTTACACTATATCAATATTATTAAAAAAAATAGTAAAAAAATGCAAGGGTTTAACCCCTTTCAAACCCCAAATAAAAAAAGGCCCATGAAAAGAAAAGAAAAAAAAAAAAACAAGGGGGGAACCAAAGCCCCCCCCACCCCCCCCCCCTGAAAGGGTTTTTTGCCTTTGGGGGGTTGGGGGGATTTGGGGGAAAAAAAAAAAAAAAAAAAAAACCCAGGCCCCCCCCAAAAAAAAACAAAATTTTGTTCACAAAGTTTGCCCGGCCCAAAATTTCCCAAACTTGTGGTTTTTGTCCCTTCCGGGGCATCGGGGTTTTTTTTGTTTTTTTTTTTTGTATGTGTTTCTTTAAAATTTTTCAAGGGTTTATGTCCAAAAATGAAAAACTGTTATTTTGTTTGCATGGCAAGGTTTGGGTAAACCAAAAATTTTCAAAAAGGGAAAGATTTCCGGGGATTTTTTGTCATTTGTGCATAAATTTTCCAAAAATTGTATCGAGCTAAAATTCAATTGGGAAACCCTGACAATCTGGGTTAACACAATAAAATTTTGGGAAGGTAAAACAAAATTTCGCCCACAATAAAAAAGAGGTCAAATGATTGGCTGTTTTTGTGTTTTTATCGGTTCCAAAACCCCCCCCCAGCTCCAAAAATTAAATGACAATCTGTTTTAATTTTTACCCGTTGTTTTAAGTAGTTTTTAATTCTTTCCGAATTCTTGTGAAATAGTGCAGTACCCCAAATTTTTGATGTTTTTTACTAACCCCTTAATTTGCCAAAAAAAGCTTTTATCGCATTTCCCCCAAAAACCCTTCTGGGTTTAAAAATATATTGGGTTTAAGAATTCTTACAAATTTCAATTGGAAAACCCCCTAATTTTATTTCTTTTTTTTTTCTCGCCAATTTTTAATCCCAATTTTCCCAAAACTAAAAGCGGTATGTAGCTTGAGTTCCCCGTTCACGGGAAAAACCTTTAAAATTAAAATACACATAATTAAACGAGAAGAAAATTTTTAGTAAAAACTTAACTCCCTTTTTTGGGCACTTGTTATAATTTTCCCAAAAACTTTTCCAAATTTTTTATTCTTGTCCTTTTTTTTCCCCCAAAATTTTTGTTTTCTTTTCCTTGGGATATTTTTTTTAAAGCCCGGACACATCCAAAAAAGTTTTAGAGGGGTTTTAAAGGACTTCCCACCCCCTTTTTTGGGAAAGGGTTATAAATTTAAAAAAATTTTCCCTTTTTTTTCAAACTATCCCCAACGTAGAAAAAATACCTTTTCTTTTTGCCCTTTTTGGAGAAAAAATGGGGAAAGGTTAAATTTTGAAATTTTCATTAAAAGGACAGGGCTGCAAAAATTCTTCGTTGTTATTTTAAATCTACATGAATGCTCAGAAAAATCATAAAGCTTAAAAAACGTCTTTCCAAAAATTGTTGAATTTTCAAAACAAGGGAAACTCTTTGATCCAAAAAATTTTTTTTAAAATTTTTTAAAATTTTTGGGCATTGAAATTACTAAAAAGGGCCCTTTCCCCTTTTAATCATTATTTATAATTTTCTAAACCCGGACAATTTTAGTGCTTTCCTAAAATCCCTTAAATTTTGGTATTTTTCCGCCCCCTTTTCAAACCCTGTACGCATAAATTTTTGTTTAATTTAGTCAGGTTCCCCCCCAGCAAACACAAAAAAACATGCTTTGTAATTGTTTTTATAATGACATCAGGGAGGGTTTTGGGAAACAACAAACAAGTTTAAAAAGCTTTGAAAAATAAGAAAATTTTTAGGCTGACCCCAAAACCAAAAGGTGTGAAACCGTTTTGGCCCCCAAAAAATTTTGGAAAAACCTTTTCCCTTTCCAAAAAAATTTTGATTTTGCTCCCATTAATTTTGAAAGGGCCCCTTTGTAAAACCCTAAATTCAAGAATTTTTAACTTTTTGGAAACCACATCATGTGTTTTTTCGAAATAGGTACACTATTTTCGGGGTCCTTTTTCTGTCCCCCAAACCCTACCTTACAATTTTTCGAAATTTAATTTTAACCCCCCAAATATTTCAAAATTTTGATAATGACTCGAAAAAAATTTTTTCGTGGGATTTTTATCCTTGTAGAGAAAAACGTTTTTCGCCAAATGGTTTTTCTTGAGCCGTTTCTGGGGAAACTTTTCCCTTTAAATTTTCCCCATCGTTTTTGATTTTGATGCTAATAAAATTCCCCCATTAAAAACAAACAGAAAAAGGGATAGGGGTCCCCTTGACGACACCCCCTTTTTTTCTGGAAAGTTGCAGACTTTTTTGCCGTTAACAAAATTTCGTGGGGTTTTTTGATTTTTTTATAAAAAATAATAATATTTACAAAAAAATCCTCACCAAAACCCAAAAATTTTTATTTGGGTTTTTCCAAGTAATTTCCAAGGTTTTAAATGAAAAAAAGCCTTTTCAAAAAACTAAAGGAAATAGTAGCCCTTTGGGATATTTTGTGTCCAAAACGAAAACATTCAAACAAATTTTTCAATTTTTCCCCCCAAAATACCTCCCGATTAAAAACCCCTGATCTGCATGTATTAATTTTGGGAAAAGGGTTTGGGGTTTCTGGGGGAAACAAAAATGTTGTTCCAAAAATTTAGGTTTACATTTAAAATGAAAATTTGGCCCCCAATTATTGTATGAATTCCCAAAATTTTTCCCCTTGGGAAACACCAATCACGCCCTCCTTTGTGTTACGGGCAAATTTCCCCTTTTTAAAAACTCTCGTTTAAAGAACCCGGGGAAAAAAATCTCCTAGTTTTTTCCCAAAAAATTTGAAAAAAAATTTCCCCCTAAAACCATCTGTGCCAGGGCTTTTTATCATTCTGCAATTCCTTAATGCTTCTGTTGCTTTTCTTTTGTTAAAAAACCCTTCAAAGTTTTCAGATTCAGAAATTTTTTAAAAATTTTGGTATTGTTTGTTTTAAACTTGTTCCCTATTGGGGGGGGGGGGGGCCTTTTTTTGAAATTTACGGGTTTTTTATAAAGTTCTTGAAAAAAGTTTTTGTTTCTTCTAACTTTTTTTGGTTTTCTGGGAAAAAAAAAAATGTCCTTTTTCTTCCCAAGTTTTTAACATCCTTAAATCACATAAAAAACCCGTTTTTTAAAAAGGGAAAAAAAATACTTTATTTATTTTTTCCCCCTTTCAATGCCCCCCTTAAATTTTGATTTTCAAAAGAATTCCTTCCATTTTAGTTTTCCCAATTTTTGCCCCCCCGGGTTTTCTTTTCTTTAAAGGGGCCCCCTGTCTGCTTTTGTTTGGGGTTTCAGATTTTTTCTCAAGGGACTGTTTCGTGTTCTTTGGTTTGTTCAGGGCCCCCTTTTAGGGTTTTAAATTTTTACTTTAACAGTATGTAATAGTTTTGGGTCCCAATTTCCTCCGCAGCGTAACAAAGGGAAAAAACTGATCTGATATTACAAACTGAACTTTATCATTTTGGAAACTTTTTTAAAGTTTTCTCTTCCCTATGGTACAGCTGCATAAGACTTTTAAAAATTCCCCTATTGGTATCATTTATTGCTGTACATATGTTTTAATCATTTTAAAAAAGGGTTTAAATTTAATTCCCAAAAACTTTTTTTTCTTTTAACCCGTTTTTTGGGGAAATTCCCCCTGTTCCCACGAAAAGGTCACTGCGGGTAACCAAAAAAAGGAAAGTTTTTAAACTTTGAAAAAAATTCCGGGAGTTTAATTTCCTTCCCCCTTTTTAAATTTTTTTCCCCCCTTTGCCCCAAAATTTTGAATCATTTCAATTACCCCATTCCCCGGGGTTTGGGTTGTTAATTTTTTTGTTATCGGGAATCCTTTAAAATGGGTTTAAAAAACCAAAATTTCCCGTCAAACCCGCCAAAAAAAAAATTTTAAATTTCCAAATTTTCTCTTTTTTAATTTTTATATCCCGAAAAAAACCGGATCGTCTCTATTGGGGCCATAAAAAATTCACTAAAGTTAACCCGTTTCCCCCCAAAGTATTCCAAAGGACAATAACATAGTTTCCCTTTTTATCCTGTTGTTTTCTTAATTTTTCCCCAAAATTTTTGTTTAATAAAAAACCTTTCCCCATGATTATAAAATTAAAAAAAGAAAAAAACACACTCATATCCCCTTCAGTCGTATCGGCGTTTAATTTTTTGTGAAAAGCCTTTTCCCGCAGAAAAATAATGGTATTGTTTTGTCTCAAAAGTTGCCACCTTTAAAAACCAAAAAAACCCCCGGGGCCCCGGGGATTAAAGAGACGATAATTTTTAGGCTACCCAAAAATACTTTTGCATTTTTCTATTTTTTATTTCTCCTGTTGACACAAGTTTTCCCGGAGCCCTGGGTTTAACCGGTAAAAGCAACTTTAAAATACGAAGGAAAAAAAAAAAAGAAAACCAAAATGTGAAAACTTTCCCTTTTTGGGGCCCGTGGGGGGACCACGGGCCGAGCAAATTATGAAACTAAAACAATGGCCAATAACCCTTGGGGACAGATTAAATTAAAAAAAAAAAAAATAAAAAAGACAAAAAGGTAAAAATTGACAAAAACTGACCACACAAAAACAAAGTAAGTAAATCAACAAACCAGAACCTTACCGGTTAAGATCCGCAGTCGGGAACACAGGACGGATACAATTTGTTTTCTTTCTTTCTTTTTTTGTGTCATGTGCCACAGAAAGAAAACTACCACATTACGGAGAAAAGAGGTATTACGGGAG
>CM031603.1:4024442-4026942 GCA_018398815.1 Conus ventricosus | reverse complement strand
CACAAAAGGCATCACTTAAATCCCTTCCTGCTCTAACTCTTGCTTTAACAATGTTATGATGGTAGTCCTTCGGATTCGAAGATGACGTTAGCGTTTCTGCAACTCATCGATGTACGCGGAGGTGGCTCTGCAGCCCCAATCTGGAGGCGCAGAGTCTGGAACAGTGGGGGCACTGGAAGTCCGTTGTCGTGATCACTGCTGCTGCTGCTCTGTGGCGTTGATCCCTGGCGGCAGTCAGCTTTTGGCGTCGAGTACTTTCGAAGTTGGTAGCGGCTTTGTGAATTGTGGCCCGCCACAGAGGTCGGTCACTGGCGCACTCCTCTAGTTCTTTTGGTTTGAGTTCGCACCACTGGAGGTTTGATTTGACCGAGTCCTTGTACCGTTTCTTTGGGCGTCCTTGGTTTCTCTTGCCTTGCAGAAGCTCTCCATACAGCAGTCGCCTTGGCATACGGTGCTCTTCCATACGGATGACATGCCCACCCATCGAAGCTGGGCCTTGATGAGCATGGACTCGATACTTGTAGTGTGAGCACGGTCCAGGACCTCGAGGTTGGAAACACGGTCCTGCCAATGGATTCCGAGTATGGAGCGAAGAGCTCGCATGTGGAAGTTCTCCAGCTTCTTGACGTGTCTGCGGTACAGTGTCCAAGATTCGCACCCATAGAGGAGAGAGGGCAAGACCACTGCGTTGTAAACTCTCAGTTTTGTGGTCAGCCGAATGTTGTGTTGACTAAGTACTCTGTTGCGGAGTCTTCCCAGCGCCTGGCTTGCTTTGCTGATTCGGGCATCAACTTCCCTGTCCAGGGAGCCATCACAGGAGATGGTGCTTCCTAGATATCTGAAATGTTCAACGTTCGCAAGCTGGGAGTCGTCAATGACGATGGTGGGTGCCGAGGGGTTGGTGTTTGGTGCGGGTTGGTGAAGCACCTCAGTCTTGCCGAGGCTGATTGTCAGGCCGAAGAGCTTTGAAGCATCGGAGAAGCAGTCAAGCATCGTTTGCAGATCGGATTCTGCATGGGCCACCAGTGCGCAGTCATCGGCAAAGAGGACTTCTTGAAGGAGATCTTTGATGCTCTTTGTCTTGGCAGTGAGGCGACGAAGGTCAAAGAGGGAGCCGTCCAGACGATAGCGGAAGTAGACTCCCTTCTCCAGGTCTTGGACAGCGTGGGACAGCATGCAGGTGAAGAAGACGTTGAAGAGGACCGGAGCTAAGACACAGCCCTGCTTCACGCCATTGCTGATCTCGAAGGCTTCCGTCACGTTTCCACTGGAGAGGACCTGGCCGGTCATGCCTTCATGGAAGAGCTTGATCATTTTCACAAACTTTGGTGGGCATCCAATGCGCTCGAGGACTGTCCAAAGAGCTTCCCTGTTGACCGTGTCAAAGGCCTTGGTCAGGTCAATGAAAACAGAGTATAGGGGCATGTTTTGTTCGATACACTTCTCCTGAAGCTGTCTGACAGCAAAAATCATGTCGACAGTGCTTCTGCCGGGTCTGAAGCCGCACTGCGCCTCGGGGAGGTTCTGCTCGGAAACAGTGATGAGGTCTGTTGAGGATGACTCTGGCGAAGATCTTTCCAGCAATGGAGAGTAGCGAGATGCCTCTGTAGTTCCCACAGTCGGCTTTGCTTCCCTTGTTCTTGTAGAGGGAGACAATCAGGGCGTCGCGGAAGTCATCTGGCATCTTCTCCTCCTCCCAGATACTCCGCAGGACATCGTGAAAGGCTTTTAGGGCGTTGGGGCCTGCCGCCTTGTTATACATGCTAGTTATTGCCTGATACATTTTTCCATGAATCCCTCTTTTTTTTCAAAATGCACCATAATTTTGCACGATGGACAGAATGGAAAGCTTTTCTGAAATCAATAAACGCAACATACAGTTTCTTGTGAAGTAGCAGTTGTTTCTGAGCCATGGCAAACAATGTAAAGACATGGTCAATAGTACTATACTTTTTTCTAAAACCTGCCTGACAGTTATCAATGACATGGTTTTCTTCAATCCATTTGTTTAGTCGTCCATTCAGAATATGGCTATACAATTTACTGCATATATTCAACAAAGATATTCCCCTGTAATTATCAGGTAAATTCCTGTCGCCCTTTTTGAATAGGGGTTGAATAACTGACTCTGACCACTGAAGGGGATAAGTTCCAGTAGAGAACAATATATTGAACAATATGACTGAAAATGGAGCAACTACAGTAACTGAGGTTTTGAAGATTTCTCCGATAATTCCATCAGGACCAGCAGCCTTTTTATTCCTTAATGAACGAATCGCGGCATAAACTTCACTTTCCGAAATGTCACACTCAAGAGAATCTGTGTTATGCTGGTTTGACCCATCACTAACCTGATCTTCTGACTCGCCAGCAATACCTTCTGACTGGCTACAATTCACAACAGACTCACATACTTGGGAAAAATGTTTAAACCATTCATCTTTGGTAATTTTGTTGTCAGTAAATTTATTGCACGAAAGAGATTTTACTTTGCTCCAAA
>CM031603.1:3989442-4009442 GCA_018398815.1 Conus ventricosus | reverse complement strand
CAGTCTTTCTAGGTTGTCAGTCATACCCCTCGGTGTAGTACGCTGTTTCAGCAGTCTTGCTAGGTTGTCAGTCATACCCCTGGACGTAGGACGTTGTTTCAGCAGTCTTGCTAGGTTGTCAGTCATACCCCTGGATGTGGGACGTTGTTTTAGCAGTCTTGCTAGGTTGTGTCATACCACTGGGTGTAGTACGCTGTTTTAACAGTCGGGGCCGGATTAGCTCAATTGGTAGAGCGCCGGACTCGTGATCCTGGGGTTGCGGGTTCGAATTTCGGTACAGGGGGATTTTCCCCTCGGAGTTAACATTGGTTCTGACTCCATTCCCCATACAGTCCTCGAATGAGACTATAAACCGAGGTTCCGTGTGTAAACGCACGCATAACATCTTGCACACACGTAAAATTACATCACCAACTTTCAGAAAAGAAGGCCAGTTTGGCCGTTGGTATGGATGAAACGTTACACATAGCATACGCCTTCCCCGAAGATGGAGTATGGCTGCCTTAATGGCGGGATAAAAAAAGGGTCATACACACAGAACTCCACTGCCTGTCTATACAGGCAGTGTCCGCAGGAATATCAGCCTGCGTACGCAGAAAGAAAGGAAAGAAAAAGGTTTTAGCAGTCTTGCTAGGTAGTCAGTCACATTCCTGGATGTCCAGATCTGAACCTCAGTCCCTAGGGCCTTCACCTCTTCTGTCAGGAAAGGATCCACCTTTACCTTTCCAATGCGTCCCCCACCCCCACCCCTTCCACCTCCTCTACTCCCGCTCCTACTCTGAACACCTTCCTTCTTCTGTAACGGATAAGCGTTAGTCTGTGGTCACATCACGACTTGAAACTACATCGACGTTCAGAGAAAAAGAAAAAGGGCAATGATATCTTGGGGGAGAAGACAGGACAAGACGAAAAAGTAGAAAGCAAACACAACAGGTGCAGAAAGACGACGACGAAAGGATAAGAAAAGGGAAAGAACTCGAAGACGTAAAAGACAGAAAACCTAGACCAAAGAAGAGGTAGAAGAAAAACGCAAAAGAATAAAACAGCGGGGAAAAAAGTTAAAGAAAAGGAAAGAAGGTGGGGAAGTGAAGAGGAGAAGGATGGAGAGATGAAACGAAGAAAGATGTGAACGGGGTAGGAGAAGTAGATGACGCGACAAACTGAACGAGTAAATGAGGACAACCACAGAAAAGGTAGAAGATAAAACAAACTGAACGAGGAAAAGAATAAGGAAGAGAAAGGAGAAAAAACAGAAGAAGGAAACTGAATGAAAAAGAAAATGGGAGTGGGGGGGGGAGAAAGGGAGGGGGAGAAGGGAGGGAGGGGGATACAGACCAGACAAAGAGATAGGAATGGTGTACAGAACTGGACACAAAAGGAGAAACACACTGTGGAAAATGTAAGGGGCGGAGACGTAAATATAGACAGACACCAGCAGACCCTGAACAGAGAGAAGAAAATAGAGACAGAGAGAAAATAGAATCCCCTGGCCATCCAGATTCATACCCTTGATTTGAAATGAGTCTGGCCTGGGACTAGAGGAAGGGGAAATACATCATAGAGAGCACACACACACACACACACACACACACACACACACACACACACACACACACACACACACACACACACACACACACACGCGCGTGCGCACGCGCGCGCGCGCACGTACGCACGCACGCACGCACGCACGAGCGGACATGCGCACGCACGTACGCATGTGAACTTTGGTAAAGAAAAAAAAAGAAAGTAAACGAGGAAGATGAGTAATTGATAAACAGACGGACGTGAAACGGAGAAAGAGTGTGGCGATATAAAAGAAAGAAAAACTATGGCGGACATAGAACAACAAGGAAAATCATGGATATAGAACGGATAGAATGGCAGACATAAAAAAATGACACGAAACGAGAGTGGCACAGAGAAAGATGTTGGCAGACATACAACAGATGATGACAGTGTAAGACATACAACAGAGGATGACATGTAAGACATACAACAGAGGATCAAAGTGTAAGACATACAACAGAGGATGACAGTGTAAGACATACAACACATGATGACAGTGTAAGAACATACACAGAGGATGACAGTGTAAGACATACAACAGAGGATGACAGTGTAAGACATACAACAGAGGATGACAGTGTAAGACATACAACAGATGATGACAGTGTAAGACATACAACAGAAAATGACAGTGTAAGACATACAACAGAAAATGACAGTGTAATGACATACAACAGAAAATGACAGTGTAAGACATACAACAGAGGATGACAGTGTAAGACATACAACAGAAAATGACAGTGTAAGACATACAACAGAGGATGACAGTGTAAGACATACAACAGAAATGACAGTGTAAGACATACAACAGAGGATGACAGTGTAAGACATACAACAGAGGATGACAGTGTAAGACATACAACAGAAAATGACAGTGTAAGACATACAACAGAGGATGACAGTGTAAGACATACAACAGAAAATGACAGTGTAAGACATACAACAGAAAATGACAGTGTAAGACATACAACAGAGGATGACAGTGAAAGACATACAACAGATGATGACAGTGTAAGACATACAACAGAGGATGACAGTGTAAGACATACAACAGAGGATGACAGTGTATAGACATACAACACATGATGACAGTGTAAGACATACAACAGAGGATGACAGTGTAAGACATACAACAGAGGATGACAGTGTAAGACATACAACAGAAAATGACAGTGTAAGACATACGACAGAGGATGACAGTGTAAGACATACAACAGAGGGTGACAGTGTAAGACATACAACAGATGATGACAGTGTAAGACATACAACAGAGGATGACAGTGTAAGACATACAACAGAAAATGACAGTGTAAGACATACAACAGAAAATGACAGTGTAAGACATACAACAGAGGATGACAGTGTAAGACATACAACAGATGATGACAGTGTAAGACATACAACAGAGATGACAGTGTAAGACATACAACAGAAAATGACAGTGTAGACATACAACAGAAAATGACAGTGTAAGACATACAACAGAGGATGACAGTGTAAGACATACAACAGATGATGACAGTGTAAGACATACAACAGAGGATGACAGTGTAAGACATACAACAGAAAATGACAGTGTAAGACATACAACAGAGGGGACAGTGTAAGACATACAACAGATGATGACAGTGTAAGACATACAACAGAGGATGACAGTGTAAGACATACAACACATGATGACAGTGTAAGACATACAACAGAGGATGACAGTGTAAGACATACAACAGAAAATGACAGTGTAAGACATACAACAGAGGATGACAGTGTAAGACATACAACAGAGGATGACAGTGTAAGACATACAACATGAGGATGACAGTGTAAGACATACAACAGTGACGACAGTGTAAGACATACAACACATGATGACAGTGTAAGACATACAACAGAGGATGACACTGTAAGACATACAACACATGATGACAGTGTAAGACATACAACAGAGGATGACAGTGTAAGACATACAACACATGATGACAGTGTAAGACATACACAGAGATGACAGTGTAAGACATACAACAGAGGGTGACAGTGTAAGACATACAACAGAGGATGACAGTGTAAGACATACAACAACATGATGACAGTGTAAGACATACAACAGAGGATGACAGTGTAAGACATACAACACATGATGACAGTGTAAGACATACAACAGAAAATGACAGTGTAAGACAAACAACAGAGGATGACAGTGTAAGACAAACAACAGAGGATGACAGTGTAAGACATGAAACAGAAAGAGTTCGGCAGACACAACAACAGAGGATGGCATGAAACAGAAAGAGGTCGGCAGACACACAACAGAGGATGGCATGAAACAGAAAGAGGTCGGCAGACACACAACAGAGGATGGCATGAAACAGAAAGAGGTCGGCAGACACACAACAGAGGATGGCATGAAACAGAAAGAGGTCGGCAGACACACAACAGAGCATGACATAAAACAGAAACAGTTGGCTGACATACCACAGAGGATGAAAGTGTTAAGACATGAAACAGAAAGAGCTTGACAGACACCACACCAGAGGATGAAAGTGTAAGACTGAAACAGAAAGAGGCACTGGAAAACAAGAACAAAGACATGCAGTAGCAAATCGAAACAGAGACAGAGGGTAACAGACAGCAAACAGTGAAAGAGGTGGGCCAACAAAGAACTTTTTTTTAATGAGGCTAGCAGGACCTTCAAAGAAAGAGAATGGCAGGCTCAGAGCAGAGAAAGACAATGCCAGACAAAGAACAGAGAAAGAGAATGGCAGACATAGAACAGAGAAAGAGAGTGGCAGGCTCAGAGCAGAGAAAGACAATGCCATACAAAGAACAGAGAAAGAGAATGGCAGACATAGAAGAGAGAAGAGAGTGGGCAGACATAGAACAGAGAAAGAGAGTGGCAGACATAGAACAGAGAAAGAGAGTGGCAGACATAGAACAGAGAAAGAGAATGGCAGACATAGAACAGAGAAAGAGAGTGGCAGACATAGAACAGAGAAAGAGAGTGGCAGACATAGAACAGAGAAAGAGAGTGGCAGACATAGAACAGAGAAAGAGAATGGCAGACATAGAACAGAGAAAGAGAGTGGCAGACATAGAACAGAGAAAGAGAGTGGCAGACATAGAACAGAGAAAGACAATGCCAGACAAAGAACCGAGAAAGACAATGCCAGACAAAGAACAGAGAAAGACAATGCCAGACAAAGAAAAGAGAAAGACAATGCCAGACAAAGAACAGAGAAAGACAATGCCAGACAAAGGACAGAGAAAGAGAGTGGCAGACAGAGCACATAAAAGGGCGGATGCCATGAACACACAGAAAACATAGAACAGAGAAGGAGCGCGCACATGTAGAATATATGAAGAAAATGACACTAAGAACAGAGAAACAGAGCGGAGACGTAGAACAAGAAACGAAAGTGACATGCGCAGAACAGAGAACAAGGCACAAAGAGCGCAGAAACAAGAGTACAGACAAAGTACAAGAAAGTGGCACACAGTGAACACAGAAAAAGGAGCGAACAGACAGAAAAAGAAAGACAATGGAGATTTAGAACAGAGAAAGAGAGCAAAGATACTCAACACAGAAAGAGAGTGACAGACATTAAACAGATAGAATGGCAGACATTAACCACAAAGTGACGATAAACAGACAAGGAGGTAAAGAAAAAAGATTAACTAAGTACACGAAAAAAATTCTGTAATCGGTTAATGGTCAAAACAAAGCAAAATCAGGTGAAAAATGATATTTTTAACAGCAAATCAAGAGGGAATCGAACCAGCCTGAGCTGAAAATAAATTGCCAGGGGAATTTAAAACAACCTGAAAACAACTGGAAGCGAAAATGCATCGCAATCAACTTTAAAGAGGGAAAAAGGCTGAAACGTGTCTAAACTGATTGCGCGCTGGAGTTAAAACTAGAGTTAAACAGAAGAAAAGAAAGAAAGAAAGAAAGAAAGAAAGAAAACGAAAAATAGTCTTCTAGACCAGACAATACCTGGACGCTCAATTCACTCCCTGTTCTTTACAACCCTGAAACAAATCAACAGTTGGTTTGTTTGTTTGTTTTTTTTTTTTAACGCATAACAAATTTCAATACAAAAACCACCGCTTGCATGGCTTAATGAAGATGTTGACGAAGAAAGGAAGAAAGGAAGTCAGTAGAATCAGAAATGAAAGAAAGACACACAAACAAACAAAAAAAGACTGGGGGGGAAACGAAATGAAGGGAGATAACGGGAGCAGCATTGGAGATGAGGCCAGGACTGCAGAGAGATGAGCATTGATGAAGTGATGCTGTCCCTTTGGCGATGCAAACAAATAAAAAACAAGCACCAAAGATGGCTTCGCCCCTGAGATGTCTTATCGCAGCTTGAACATCTCGCGTGCCCAGCACGAGCAAATAATAGGTTTCTCCTTTAACAAGGAGTGATGGGAAAAGAATGAGGGGACTTGAGGTTGTTGGGAGTTGATAGCTTTCCCTGCCCCCCCCCCCCCCCCCCCTCACTGCCTTGCGGTTTCTCTCTCTCTCTCTCTCTCTCTCTCCTCTGAGTGGTCTCCCTTGTTCGGCAACCGGCAAGACGTATTTCAGCCGCTCCGGTAAATTTCTATTTGTATCAACTGCAAGTCGTCCAGCATGCCTGTGGAAGGTCTTCCATCCACTGTAGAAGCCACACTCAATGCTGCACTGGAAGAAATGACATTGTCGTCATTCAAAATCGAGGGCAGAGGAAAACAAACTATCGTCGTTCTGCGGTTCACTTCGAGTACCGAACAGCCCCCTGCTACGCAAACTCAAGGCCACAGCATGGCGTATCGTCGCAAGTGCCCGTCACAGCTGAACAGGATAGGCACAGAGCAGAGATCTACAGAAACAATCAAAAGAAAAAGGCGAGTGAAAGTTTAAGTTCTCCGTCCGGTTTATTTTTGCCAACACCTCCTAGTGTATTTTACAACATTGACAGAACCAACGAAAGTCGTGTTGCATGTGATGAGGTTTTCGAGAGTGACAACCACCTCCCTCTGTCCTTAACTCAGCCTGCAGAAGAAACACGGCACAGTAACATGCAAACAGAGATTGATTTGGAACAGTGCGACAGAGAATCTGTGACAGTTTCACACGATGTAGTGTCGGTCTTGGATTTTGGTTCAGTGCAGCCAAGCGCTGATCAAGACTGTGTTGACGAATGCTGTGATGGGGTTTGTGATCAACAGGCATCCAGCGAATGACCAACAGAACGACCCTCCAGAGAACGTGACTCTCAGTGACATTATTCGTACCTACAAGGAATGTTAAGAAACATGGAAAGCGTTCATTCTGCTGACAGAGAAAAATGTGCAACTGACTCCATCGGCAATTCAGATGTGGAGGAAGGAAATCTTGTTGACAGTGGATAAACGTTTTGGAAGTCTCAATGACAGTCACATCTGTGTTCGATGTTTGTTATTATTTTCCGTGATTTGGCTTCCTCATCACGATGTTGTTTTCTGTTTATTTATGGTTTGTGTGCATTTGTTAATTTTCATTTTCGAACAGCCCTACCCACCGTAACCCCTGCATGAGAAAAGGGCTTTGTAAGCTTAACTCATTAAATCGGGTTTGTTCGTTTGTTCTCTCTCTCTCTCTCCTCTCCCCTCTCTCCTCTCTCTCTTTTTCCTCTCTCTCTCTCTCTCTCTCTCTCTCTGGTATGCAGTTGATTGTGTGTGTGTGTTTTGTGTGTGGAGAGTAGAGAGAGAAAGAGAGAGGAGGAGAGAGAGAGAGAGAGAGAGAAAGAGAGACAGACAGACAGACAGACAGACAGACAGACAGACCAGACAAGACAGAAAAAAAAAAAACACACAGCAAAGACAAAGACACAGAGAGAGAGAGAGAGAGAGAGAGAGAGAGAGAGAGGGGAGGGGAGAGAGAGAGAGAGAGAGAGAGAGAGAGAGAGATTGTAGTCAGTGCATATGTCTGATAAAAATTTCAGTCAAGTCTAATGCTATTGCTAAAGGCGAATTACGGACTTAGCAGCGGGTAATAGTGAGGAAGTTTACAGAATTCAATGGATCACACACACACACACACACACACACACACACACACACACACAACACACACACACACACACACACACACACACACACACAACACACAGAAAGAGAGAGAGAGCGGACGGCACCGGCGCATGAGCGGTGTGTGTGTGTGTGTGTGTGTGTGTGTGTGTGTGTGTGTGTGTGTGTGTGTGTGTGTGTGTGTGTGTTGATCACACAGGCTGTTGTTATTCTTCTAGTTTGAAACGTACTTCATCTTTGATTACAAAGAAAAATACGAAGATAACACAAATTTTGTGTTAGAGTAAATATGAAGTGAGGCCGGGAACAATTAACAATACATAACAAACAAACAGGGTAACTCTTGCTCCCATGATAAAATTAATACACACCCATAACTCCAAAGGAATGCTGCTAACGACACCGAACCGTCTAGTAGATATGACAGCACACAGCACACAGAAGGATGCTCCAAGTGTACCTGTACACCCTGTACTGGACACATCTACACAATAACAACAACTGGAGAAATGAACACATACAAATTGACATGTATTCCCAGTCTGGCGCAGCCTTCTCCATCTTGAACACAGTCAGACAAGTACATGGACGGACAGAAACAAATACAGGTAACGTCGATTTGATGGAAATAAAAGTAAACATGAAATGAGGCAGGCAAGAGTAAGCAGTCAATAACAAGCAAGTAGGGCAGCGCTTTTTTCCCCATCATAAAAAAAAATACACGGGGCCTTGTGAGTTTATACCCAGAGAGAGAGGAGAGAGAGAGAGAGAGAGAGAGGAGAGAGAGAGAGAGAGAGAGAGAGAGAGAGAGAGAGGTGGGAAGAGGTGTATGTGTCTGTCTGTCTGTCTGTCTGTGTGTATGTGTGAGCGAGAGAGAGAGATATATATATATATATAATGAGAGAGAGAGAGACAGACAGACAGACAAACAGACAGAGTTTAATTGTCAGTATAGCGTCACAGCCCTTGAGACAAGGTGGATTAACGCAAGCAATTGTGAGCTCATATCACAGAATTTCGACGTTAATTTGAATGCCCACGCTTGCGCACACACGCTTGAGCGCGCGCGCGCACACACACACACACACACACACACACACACACACACACACACACACAAAACACACACACACACACACACACACACACACACACACACACACACACACACAACACATGCGCACACACACGCACGCACGCTTGCACGCACGCACGCACGCACGCACGCACGCACGCACGCACGCACGCACGCACGCACACAACACACACAACACACATGCGCTCGCGGACGCACACACACACATGCGTGCGCGCGCACGCACACCCGTGCGCATACATGCATCTGCCTACTCCGTCCATCACCTTCTTCCCCCTCCCCCTTCCCCATCGTTTCCACTCTAACCGTCTCATACGAACACAGGTTTCTCATACCCAGGATCATTTACTACAAAGTATTCTACTTTGAAATAATTGTTATGTACAATCATTCTTTTTTTTTTTTTCTCGTACTCATGGTGCCAGTTATAAATCGTACCAGTTCTGTCAATACGTTTTAATGGTCGTTTGAAAGGATGTTTGCCAGAACACTTTGATTAGGAACGCTAGGGAAGAAAAGTCCACTTTGAGATAGTGGTTAGGGTATCCCATGTAGGCTTTGCAATGCAATAAAAAGCGAACTTTGTCTTCCAAAGCGTTGCCACAAGATGGACGTCTGATGTCTCCCTGATCATGTTTGGCATTAATAAGCCATCCTTTACCATTTGTTATAGACCACCTACTCTGAAGCTAAGTTTTGTCAGATTATTTCTGTGCCAGAAATTCAAACTTTTTTTTTCAGTTCGGAAAATATCTTCAAACGAATGATACATCTTTATTTATCAATATTATATATCTGAGTGACAGTTTTGTTTGCTACGTGAAATAAGCTCGCCTTTGAATCGAGTGATGAAAGAGTTTTCCTGTCCCATGCCTGAATTTGACTACACCAGCTCTAATCCACTTGCAGACAAAATCTTGTGAACTCTATATACCCAGTCCAAACAGCAAGATTCATTTTGTAATGAAAGCATTTCACATCCCTATGACATAGTCCATTCATAAGTAGTCTAACAATCATTAGCAATTACTAATAGATTTCAGTGAAGTTTGGATATGGAGGGGATCTCTCTGTCTCTTTCTCCATGGGCATGTTTGTCAGAGGTATGCAGGCAAACATTCAGCGATCGTTTTAGGGCTATGTATGCTCCACTATTATTTCTATACAATCATCCCCAAGACCCAAGTTGTGTCTGGAAACGTTAGTACTGGTTTAATTTTGAGAGAGTTAAACAGCTTCCAGCACTGGTTTAGATCAATGGCCTCTATATTTTTTCTCTTTTTGTGTTGTTGTTGTTATAGAAAATGTTCATGGTGCCCTTTCTCCCTTTCCAGCAAACCTCAGACAAATTACTTCTCATAGTTTTTTTTAAGTATTCGTAGATGTTAATATGAATTTGTTACTATAACTTGATCAATTCATGAATCTATCTTCCACTAATACTGAAGTGTCCTCCCATTTCTAATATTCATGACATCTGTTCATACGAGATTATCTGCCAGTCGATCAGCTCATCTCTTCAGACTGTTTCGGTTGATTGTGAGTCCAGCATCAGAGAATCAATTTTTGTACATTTCTAAGCAGAAAGAGTAATCAAACAACATGTTTTGGTTGTTGTATATAATTCCATATTGTTGATAAAAATGATAAACTATTGAGGTCTTAGCACAATATCTTGTTTTCATGCCTTTGGGTTGTCGAATAAATAGAAGAACTTCCTGAATGGCGGACACGAGCTACCACCTGCATTGGAAATACAGCATGATAGAGGTCATCCTCAAGAACTGCCAGAAGTAGATGTGTATTGACAAATTCAAAAGTGTTCGAAGTTAGGCAAGGCAAGAAATGTTTTTAATCTTTTGCTCTTGGAGCTTTGTTTTTCCCGGACGTGTTTTATATACTCACTTGCTTTTCTTTATTTCGGCTCGACTCGTTTCTTTTGTTTCCAGACACATTCTTGTTTAAAAATCATCAGACTGATGTCCTTCGTTCTAATATATTTTTCACACCAAAATCATACAATTCTTCGGGTTGAATTTTCAATCACACGTGTGGAATTTGACTTCCCTGATTCATGGCTCAAGGTGAAATTCCTACAGGCGATGGCCAAGTTCTATGACATTCCATCCAACCAAGGAGACTGCAACTCATGTGTCGAAAAAGGTGTTTGTGTGTGTGTATTGTGTGTGTGTGTGTGCCTAGTGTGTTATTTGTGTGTTCGTGTGTGTGTGTGTGTGTTGGTTGTGCACTGGTATGTATGTGTGTTGTGTGTGTGTGTGTGTTGTGTGTGTGTGTGTGTGGTGTGTGTGTGTGTGTGTGTCTGTGTGACTGTGTTGTCTGTGTGTGTGAGAGAGATGGGGGAGAGGGGGGGGACAGTATGCATCTGGTTCCGCACATTCTGGTAATTTCGGAGACAGAACCCCCATGTTAAAGATGGGAGAAAGGAAACTTGTATTAGGCGAGAAGACATGGACAGGAACCCCATCAGAGAAAGATGTCAGGGGAAAAATAATGAAGAACAGGGAAGGCAGGGGACAGGTGATTGAAATACTAGAATAAGAACACTGTCTGAGACATGGAATGAACCATCACAAAGCAATAGCAAAATGGGAGATAGATAGATTGATAGATAGATAGATAGATAGATAGATAGATAGATAGATTGCATAGATAGATAGTTGGAGATGGATGGATGGATGGTTGGTTGGAGGGATGGATGGATGGATGGGATGGAAGGATGGATGGATGGTATGGATGGATAGATAGATAGATAGATAGATAGATAGATAGAGAGATAGATAGATTGATTAGTTAGATAGAGAGATAGATAGATAGATAGATTTTGTTATTTAGGTAGATAGGTAGGTGGGTCGGTAAGTGGGTTAGTTAGTAGGCAGGGAGGTAAGTAGGTGGGTTGGTAGTATGTAAGTAGGTAGTAGGTAGGTAGGCACGCAGCAGATGAATTGGCAGTAGGCAGGTAGGTGGGTAAATTGATATATGATGATGGTTAGGTGTGTATGTAGGTAGTGTTGTTTGGTTGGGTTGGTAGATGGTACCGTGGGTAGATGGGTTGATCTGTAGAGGTGGTTAGGAGATGAATAGGTAGTGGGGTAAGTAGGTAGATAAGTAGGCGGGTTAAACAGATAGTCATGAGTGTCGTTAGACAGATCGATAGGTAGCTTATAGGCTGATACTTAGGAGTTAAATCAACACTAAACGTGGAATCATGGCAGCAAAAAGTAAAGAACTGCACAAGGAGGAACCATGACTGGGATGTTCCTCCTTGCTCTCTCTGACGTTGAATTCTATGCCATCAGCGAAGTTGAAGTTTCCTCAAAAATCCATCTTGGAGGAGGATCAAAAGTGAGTAAAGCAAGGTTATGCCCATGGGTTAGGACTCTGAAGACAAAGTTGTAAGGTCAGTCCAAGATGTGTCATGGTACAGGGTATATGGGCAAGTTTGGAAATGCCTTTTTGGGGTTGTCTCCTGTTTGTTCTGTGTGCTCTGTGTTGTCCTTTTTTGGGCAAGTTTGGGAAAAGGGGGGAAGTTCTCCTTGTTTGTTCTGTGTGCTCTGTGTTGTCCTTTCTTGCTAGGCGAATGGGATGTAGTAAACAGCATTTGTTTGGTGTTATTTGTGTGTATTTATGTCTGCAAGGGAGCAAGAGTTTACCCTTCTTGTTCTTTCATATTACTGTTACTCCACCCGTTCACTGACTCATTTACGATTTCCTCCAAAACCAATCAAACCGAGGGTAGCTGTATTGGGTACTGTTCTCGTCTTGTGTTTGTTTCATCTCTCTTCCAAGGACAGAAGCTGTGACTGTCTTGAATAAATTGGATTTGGTTTATTTATTTCTTCACATTTTCTTAGTTTGTTTTCGTTTGGTTTGGTTTGTTTGGTTTCGTTTGGTTTCAGTTTGGTTTTAGTATTTAAATAATTACTCCGGTTTCTAAAAATGGAAGAAATCCACGTTAAATGTTTGAAGTTTGACGACTCATAAAACTGAGAGGTGTTCCAATGCACTTCCGGTTTTCCTTTCCTTTTCTTAGCTTTTTTCCTAGTCTTCTCCTTCTTCCTTGCTATCTTTTTCTTCTATACTTCTTCTTCTTCTTTTTCTCTCTACATTCTTCTTCTTCTGATGGTTGTACTTTTTTCGGCGAAAAATAATATAACTTGAACGAGGCTAATAGCATCTTAGTGTGGTGTCTCGTTTCCATAGGAACACACACTGAAACACACACCGCACGCAACGCACACACACACATGCATTTCAAACACGCAACACATGCATGCAGCACGTATGAATGCACGCATGCATGATACAACACACGCACGCCACACGCACGCACACTCACACATACATGCGCGCACGCGGCGCAGCACGCGCACACACACAAACACACACACACAACACACACACAAACACACACACACACACACACAACACCACACACGCTGCGCGCGCCGCCCGCCCCCGCGCGCGCGCACACACACCAACACACACACACATTCACACACACACACACACACAGATGATTGAGAGAGAGATGGACGAAGAGAGAGAAGGAGAGGAGAGAGAGAGAGGAGAGAGACGAGAGAGAGGAGTGATGAGAGCGAGGAGAGAGAGTGAAAACAGACGAGAGACAGAGACAGAGAACCCTCTCTTCTCACTGAATGGCACTATTCCGCTTCAGCTGCTGAAAAAGGTGAATCTTCGTGATCGAAGCGATGAATATGATAAATCTGTTTCATAACCAGCCCCATGCGATCAGCTCCAATGAGGGCCACACCGTAGAATTGCTCATCGGCAGTATCAGACTCTGTTTTCATCAGACTAAGTGTAACACGTTGGTGGGTATGTCTTGGGATTGTGGACCGAAAATATGAAGAAAGAGACATGGTGTTTGGAAAGGGTTAATGTGGGGCGTGGGGTGGGGGGAAGAAGACGTAGAGGGAGAGGCTTAGAAGAGAGAGCAGAAAATAGGGCATGTTAGCTGTATCTGGATGAATGCGAAAATTCTACTGTCCTATACCCACAATACTGATTGCATTGTGATAGATATGGGTTACAGCGCCAGGACGGTTAGGGCTAAGGGAGCTAACTAGCGAACACACCGACACCACGACCTACGCCACTGCGATGGGCAATGACAAGTGCTGTGTTCAAGTCAGGAGTCTACAGTATTGGAAACTACAACATCCGACGGCAAATATTGTACTCTGGCACCAACCCACCTGACACACATGTGACAGAGACCTATGCACGCAGATTTTTTTTTGTGAGATCTTAAGATGACGAATGCTGCTAGTATGTTATTGGCCAAAACCCGCAAAAGGACAATTAGAACCGAGCGTCTTGTCTGCCCACAATTCAAGGGGAAAATACCCAAAGGAATGCCCCCAAATGAAGGGGAAATACCCAAAGACTGCCTCACAATTGAAGGGAAATACCCAAAGGACTGCCCCTCAATTGAAGGGGAATTATCCCAAAGACTGACCCACAATTGAAGGGGGAAATACCCAAAGACATGCCCACAATGGAGGGGAAATACAAAGACTGCCCCCAATTGAGGGGAAATACCCCAAAAGACTGCCTCCACAATTGAAGGGGGGAAATACCAAAGACTGCCCCACAATTGAAGGGGGGAAATACCCAAAGACATGCCCACTATTGAAGGGGGGGAAATTACCCAAAGACTGCCCCACAATTGAAGGGGAAATACCCATAGACTGAAGGTTCAGTATGACCGGAACCCCATCACAGCGACAATTCTGGGATGATTACGAAATCCCAGGATCTCTGATGTCTGTTGAATTCAGGGTCAAAGCTAAGGCGATGATTTACGAATCCAGGATCTCTGTGTCTGTTGATTTAAGGGATCAAAGCTCAAGCGATGATACGAAATCAAGGATTCTCTGTTGTCTGTTGGAATTCAGGCGGTTCCCAAAGCTCCAAGCGATGATTACGAAATCAGGATCTCTGTGTCTGTGGAATTCAGGGTCAATGCTCAAGCGATGATACGAAAATCCAGGATCTCTGTGTCTGTGGAATTTAGGGTTCAAAGCTCAGCGATGATTTCGAAATCCAGGAATCTTCTGTGTCTGTTGGAATTTCTGGGTCAAAGTCAAGCGTGGATTACGAAACTCAGGTCTCTCTGTTCTGTTGAATGTCAGGGTCAATGCTCAAGCGATGAGTACGAAATCCATGATCTCTGTGCTGTTGAATTCAGGGTCACAAGCTTCAAGCGATGATTACGAAATCGGTTCTCTGTCGTCTGTTGAATTAAGGGTCAAAGATCAATGCGGTCCATCGATCTGCTCAGAGCAGGAAAAAAGATTCAAAAACATTCGTCAGGAGGACCTATGAATCCATGACCTTCCTGTTCAGATCGTGAAAACGTTCATACGGTACTTCAGCTACCTGGAGCAGCTGGTTACCCACAGGATCTTGGTTGTAGTGGCTCCAGTGCCTCCAGATACAAATATTTGTGGGAATCGATGGGCCACTGTTGCCACACACCAGAGTCAATCGTCATGCTGTGGGCACACATGGAGATACTGGAACACAGAGTCGAGTTTTCAGCACTAGAGAGATGTGTGTCTGAAAGTTGTGTTCCAATTTGTGGACCAGCACTACAGGTGTCTGGATCTCTCTCTTCATGCTTAACTCAGGGTATTATAATGACAGGAATCGTCCGGTATGGCCGCTTCGTGTAGGTCAAACCATATGGGAACTTTACAGCATATCATGATCATCCTCTTTGATCATACTGACAGAAATGGAACTCAAAGCCTTTGCTCTTTTCGTCCTGCTCTACACCAAGCATTACTGCTGATTGCTGCTTATTGATGGCCAGTCAATGGCCACTGAGAAGCTGTTCCCAGCCCCGTGAGGTCTTCATTGTCGAGACCTGTTCAAAGCGCGTGATTGGAGGCAACCGTCCAATCAAGCTTCGATTCGTGGCCACAAATTGTATCTAAATGTATACTGGAAATCAGCGTCCAGTTAGCCTTTAGTTGTTAAGGACAAATTCATCATGCAAAGCGCGTGGTTCAGACTTTTTCTTTTTTATGGCAAATTAATTTTTTTTTTTCACCCCTGCTCCAAAGTGGAAATAAATAGCATTCTCTCAAAGAAAAACAAGATCATATTTCTTTTGATTCAAAGTAAATCTCATTTCTCTTCCCGTGGGGCTAAATCTTCCGGTCCTTTTGTAGGAAAATTTGCTCTCCTTTCCTTTAAGTGGGAATCAATCGTTTTTGCTTCAGTTGGAATCTGTGGGAATCAATCACGTTTATTCCAGTGAAAAAAACATCTCTTTTCCTTCTGTGGGATTCAACAGTTCTCTCTTCATTGAACAAGTTCTTTGTTTCCTTCATTGGGATGGACTCCTTGATTACGTGAGTAGGAAAATTGACTCCTTTCCTTCAGTGAGATTGATTGATCCTTTCTTTCCGTCGAATATCAATCTTTCGTTCCTCTTTAGTGGGACATCTAACCTACTTTTTCTTTTGGTGGCATACTGGTCCAGGTTTCTTTCTGTGGGAAAGCAGTTTTTCTTTCCTTCACTGGGAATTGATCATCCTTCCTTCCATGGGATATCAGACTTTTCTTTCAGTTGGAATCAGTCATTCGTCCCTCAGTGGGAGCCGGGTCTTTTTTCCTGTCTGTGGGAACCAGGTCTTCTTTCTTTCTGTGGGAATCTGTTCTTCTTTCTTTCTGTGGAACAAGTTCTTCTTTCTTTCCATGGGAACCAGGCTTCTTTTCTTTCTGTGGGAATCAGTTCTTCTTTATTTTGTGGAATGGAACAGTATCTTTCTTTCCGTGGGAATCCAGGTCTTCTTTCTTTCTGTAGGAATCAGTTCTTCTTTCTTTCTGTGGGAACCAGGTCTTCTTTGCTTTCTGTGGGAATCAGTCTTCTTTCTTTCATAATGTGGAACCAGTTCTCTTTCTTTCCGTGGGAAACCTGGTGCTTCTTTTTTCTGTGGGAACAGGTCTTCTTTGTTCTGTTGGGAACCAGGTCTTTTTCTTTCTGCGGGATCCAGTTCTTTCTTTTGTGAAAACCAGTTCTTCTTTCTTTCTTTGGAAGAACCAGTTCTTCTTTCTTTCTGTGGAAACTAGTTCTTTCTTCTGTGGAAACCAGTTCTTCCTTCTGTGGGAAAATTTGTTCTTCTTTCTTTCTGTGGAAATTTGTTATTTCTTTATTGTGGAAACTAGTTCTATTTCTTTATGTGGAATCCTGTTCTTCTTTCTTTCTGTGGAATTAGTTCTTCTTTCTTTCTGTGGAAATTAGTTCTTTCTTTCTGTAGAAACTAGTTATTCTTTCTTTCTGTGGAACCAGTTCTTCTTTCTTTTGTGTTGAAAGATACCAGTTCTTCTTTGCTTCAATCGGAATCAGTTCTTCTTTTTGTGGAAACCAGTTATTCTTTTTTCTTGTGTGAAAAAAGATCCTCCTACTTTCCGATGGAGTTAGTCCTCTTGTTTCAGTAGGAATTAATTATCTTTCTCAGTGACAATTAAAAACTCTTTTTCTTCAGTGGAACAGTCCTCTTTTTCTTTCACTGGAACTACTCATTATCCTTTTCCTTCAATGGGAAACCAGTGCTCCCTTTCCTTCTGTGGGGAATCAGTCTTTCTTTAGTGGGAACCAGTCATCCTTTTCCTTATGTAGGCCCCCCGACCACCTTTCTTCAGTGGGAACCAGTCACCTTTATTCAGTGGGAACCAGTCCACCTTTCTTCAGTGGGAACCAGTCCCTTTTCTTCAGTGGGAACCAAGTCCATTTTTTAGTGGGAACGTCCACCTTTTCTTCAGTGGGAACCAGGTCCACTTTTCTTCAGTGGGAACCAGTTCTCTTTTCTTCAGTGGGAACCAGTCCACCTTTCTTCAGTGGCAAACCAGTCCTCTTTTTCTTCAGTCGGGAACCAGTCCACCTGTCTTCAGTGGGGGAACCCGTCCACCTTTTTCTGTGGGAACTGTCCACCTTTCTTCAGTGGGAACCAGCCACTTTTCTGCAGTGGGAACCAGCTCTGTTTTCTTTCAGTGGGGAACCAGTCCACCTTTCTTCAGTGGGTAAACCTGTCCACTTTTCTTCAGTGGTAACCAGTCCACTTGTTCTTCAGTGGGAACCAGTCACTTTTCTTCAGTGGGAAACAAGTTCTATTTTCTTTCAATGGGAAACCAGGTCCACCTTTCTTCAGTCGGGGACTAAGTCCCCCTTTATTACAGTGGCAAACGTCACACCTTTCTTCAGTGGGAAACCAGTCTCCTTTCTGCAGTGGGGAATAGTCCACCTTTTCATCTGTGGGAACACTGTCCCCTTTCTTCAGTGGGGATAGTCCAACCTTTCGTCTGTGGCAAAACAGTCACCTTTCTTCAGTGGGAATCAGTCTTCTTTCTTCGCAGAGGAACCAGTTTTATTGTACCTTCAGTGGGTCCTAGTCCTCCTTTCTTTACTGGGAATCAGTCAACCTTTTCCCTATGGGTAACCAGTCCTCTTTTCGTCAGTGGGAATCAGTCCTCTTTGTCCTTCAGTGGAAACCAGTACCTCCTTTCCTTAATGAAAACCAGTCTCCTTTCACTAGTGGGAACCTGTCTCTTTAATTAGTGTGAGCCTGTGCTCTTTTCCTTTTCAGGGGAGGAACTTGTTTCCTTTCCCTCAGTGAAAACCAACTCCTTCGTTCTACGGTGGAATCAGTCCTCATTTTCTTTTCAGTGTGAATGTAAAAAATTTCCTTTTCTCTAGTGGAAAATGTATCCCTTTTTCTTTCAATTAGATTCTATCTTCCCTTACACCAGTGAAAACCACCACACACTTCCGTCTAAGTGTATCTGATGCTTCTTTCTTTAGAACGGGTCAAATCATCATTTCCTTAGGCCGAGGAATCAATCATTTCCTTTCAGTTTTGCAAACAATCCACCTTCCCTTCATAGGCTTTGAATTTCTTTCTTTCCTTTGGCGCCCAGGTCTTCTTCCCTTCATTGGGTTTGAATTCTTTACTTTCCATGGAATCAGTCTTCTCTAGGTGGGAATCGATTATTTCCTTCAGTGGGGGATCAGTACCCTCCTGCATCTCAGTGGGAATTCAGATTTCCTTTCGCTAAGATGGAATACGACTTCCATTTTCTTCAGAAGGGAATCAAATCCCATATCACTTCAGTGGTGTCAGTCTCCTAGGTCTCCAGTAGGAATTAATCCATTTTTTCACTGGGTTTCAAATTAATCCATTTTCTTCACTGGATTAAAATTAATCCATTTCTTACTGGGATTCAACTCACTTTTCTTTGTGGGAATTTATCCATTTTCTTCAGAATGAAATCAATCCCATTTTCCTTCAGTGGTGTCAATCCCGTAGTCTTTAGGCGCGGATTAATCCATTTCTTTAGAGGAATCAATCCTATATCCTTCTGTGGTGTCAATCCTTAGTCTATAGTGGGAGTTTATTCCCGTTTTTTCTTCACTTGCGATCAAAATATCAGTTTTCTTCGTGAGAAGCAATCCCATTTGCTTCAGATGAAATCAATCACATATCCTTCAGTGGATTCAATCTCGTAGGTCTTTAGTGGGAATTGATCTATTTTCTTCGGCTGGGAATCCAAACTTCAGTTTTCTTCAGTGGAAATCAATTCCTTTTTCTTTTAGAGGAACTAATTCCATTCTATTTCCTAATGGAATAAATCCCATTTTCTTCCAGTGGAAATCCTATCCATTGTCTTCAGTTCGAGTCAATCCCATTTTCCTCAGTTGATCTGTCCCTTTTCTTCAGTTGGTGGCAGTCACATTTTCATCGCAGTAGAAACTATCCCATTGTCTTCCAGTTGGAGTCAATCCCTTGTCTTCAGTTGGTATCAATCCCATTGTCTTCAGTAGAGAAATCAATCCCATTTTCTTCAGTTGCAATCAAATCCCATTGTCTTCAGTAGAAATCAATCCATTGTCTTCAGTTTGCAAATCAATCCATTGTCTTCAGTAGATAATCAATCCCATTGTCTTCAGTAGACATCAATCCCATTTTCTTCAGTTGGATTCAATCCCATCGATCTTCAGTAGAATCAATCCCATTGTCTTCAGTAGGAAATCAATCCCATTGTTCTGCAGTAGGAATCAATCCATTGTCTTAGTTAGGAATCAAATCCCATTTTCTACAGGTGGAATCATTCCCATTATACCAGTAGGAATCAGTCCCATTGTCTTCGTTTGAATATTCCCATTTTCTTAAGTGGGATCAATCCCATTTTCTTCAGTAGAAGCCATCCCTCTTTTTCCTCGTTTCTTTCAGTGGAGGGG
>CM031603.1:3965556-3980556 GCA_018398815.1 Conus ventricosus | reverse complement strand
GTAATAGTAGATAAACTAAAATAGGATAGAATAATAAAGGATATGTGGGTGTGTTGTGGGGGGGGGGGGGGGGTAGGTATGTGTCACTAGATGGGTTTGTATTGTTTGTGGTGATGGTTGTATAGTTAGTCCTTTAGTTAATAGTGGGAATAATCTGTCCTTCACTTCTTTCTATCCGTCACGTATTAAATCTTTCTATTAGTTCATTGACAGATCTTGATACATTATTAAAATCTATCTTAGATTTGGACTGCAAATCAATTCACGTTATGCGGTCCACAGCCCAGCCAGCTATGAAATGAAAGCCATCCTGGATTGCCCACCGTATGTAAAAGTTCGATCCGTAATCTCGAGTTATGGTTTAGAAAATTGACTTGCATACTGCATAGACTATCAGACTGTTTTAATTATCTTAAAAATCTAAAATTAAAAATTCCCAATGTGTCCTACTATTTAACAATTAACAGATATATTTGAAATAAAGCTGGTAAGAACAACAATAATCAACTAATTCAAGAAAAAATACCAACGGACTGGAATGCAAAATTTGGGAAAAAATTCTTTTAGAAGCTGAAAGTCATTACAATTTTTTCAATGGATAATGGCCTCTAATGTAGCAGCTCGCCCCCCTATTGTTTTAGTAATTAGTGCTTTAATTTCTGAACAGTGTAGGAGTAAATGCTTTATGTAATCTGGTTTCCACATATACAATTTACATCTTTCGAAAATTTTGTTTAAAAGCATTTAGGACGGAAGTTTAACTAAAGTTATAATATGTCTGGATTTTTTGTATTACTAAGATATGTCAAGAGTAACTTTGAATCTGTTTATAGGTTATTTAATCCTTTTATACAATTTTGTGAATATTGACAGTTTGATGTCATCGATATGATCAAAATTCATAAACTCACAAAAATACCACAGTTTATAGGCATTCATGTAAATCTAACTTTATATTCAGCTGTATGTTCTTCAACATGTTGCGGCTGCTTATTTTGATGCTCGGTCAACCACTTCATTTGAATATATTCCCTTAATGTGAAGGTGCCCAATAAAAGTGTATGATGTTTTTAGTTTGTTAATGATGTATTGGCATGTTTTATTTCTAGTTATTTCGAGACGCGTTTTAAATATTTTGACTTTTGATAGCTTGTAGTGCAGATTTCGAATCGACACATATAACACTTTATGTTTTGGGCCAGTTTGTTGGAAAGATCTATGATATGCTGTACCCCGCCGTTAATTTTGCTACCAATTCCAGCAGTAAAATTTAGAGTAATGATCACCGTTATGATACTGTTTCACTATTTGTTTAGTGAAGGAATTACCAAATGCTGCCCCTGTCTTGCCATTTTCGAGGGACAGATCCGGTTGTTAATATTTTTATATGATCATTATAATGACTCGCCATGTGTAAATTAATCAAAAAATTTTTGTAATTTATTCGGTGGATGATCTTTGTTCTTATTTTTATTTGGTCTATATCAAATTTGGTTTCACTTGTTCCATGTGGAAATGGCGAGGAAAGATGGATTCATGGCAAATCTTTTATTCATTTAATTTTGTAGGTTAATATATCCGAGACAGAGGTATTTATTGGTTGTAGAGATTGTACCTATATTTTGCTCTTTTAACATAAATCATGTTGCGAGTCCAGATGACTTATTTTTTTACTAAAAGGTATTCATTTGCAGATGATTTTAATACATATTTTGACGCACAACTTTCCTGTGGTTATCATAGTGGTACAACACCTGCTTTCCTCTAAGTCCCTAAATTTGATAGCATGAGTTGGTACCACAAGGGCTAATTTAGAAGCTTTAAAATCTATACTTTGTAGTTTGTTTAAAAATGCTTTGGAGCACTAAAAAATATTTCCTGAGCATTAAGTTAACGTGAACGCACAAGAGAAATTTGCAGGGATACAATGCGCTCTAGTATCTTGGCAAAAAGTGTTGTTTACTTATTATGTTTAAGAAAATTTTAAAGCTTTCCTTGCTTGTTTAGTTGGTAATCTATATGTTGAGTCCATGAGAGTTTTTGACGAAAGATAAACTCCCAGAAATTTTACTCGTTGCTGGTAGAATTTAATGACATTTCCATTGATTGTGAAGTTGGGAGTTTTCTGGGTGCACCCAGAATTAAATAGTACTATATTTGTTTTTTTCCAAATGATAGATTCAAGCCATCTCTGTCATAAATACATATTGATTTTATCTAGTTCACGTTGATTAATTTTTTGGGTAGTTTAATACTCTAGCTGGGGTGTTACGTTTTTATGTTAACCTGCATTCCACATACAGATGTCGTCTGCATACGGAGACAATAACTGTGTTCTTTAGATAGATTATTTGTGTAAATCTGCTATTAATATATTAAACATAATAGGTGAAATATTAGAGCCCTTGAGAAGACCATGTGAAGTTTTCTGGTTTTGGGTATACGTGTTTCCACTCTTACTTGTTTGAATCGTTCTGATAAAAAATTCGCTTTTGTATTGTACACGTTACTAATATATTACAATTTTAAGTGTTTTGTAATAGTTTTGTTATATGCCATACTGGTTCATAAGCTTTTTTAACATCGAAAAAGGTTGCAGAATATTTTTTCGCCTGGCAAACTGTTGCTTTACTTGTGTCGTTTGTTTTACAGTTGATCAATGGTAGATCGTCTTTTCGAATGCCTGCTTGATTTATAGTATAAGCCCTTGTTTTTACACAGATTGATCTAATCTATTTCAAAACGATCTTTTACATGAATTTACATGCATGAGATGTTAACGCAATAGGGCGATAAGCTAACTTTATCTGGACTAAGTTTTCCTTGTTTATGTATATAGGTATAACATCTGAATGTTTCCAGATTCGAGGAATTTCACCAGTCGACCAACATTTTGGATATAAGTAAATATAAGAATTTGATGGGCATTGGTTTGGTAAATGCTTTGATTTATTCGATTATCCCGTCTATGTCCTACGAGAAGATGTTTTCTTTTTGCTACAGCTTGAAAATGTTTTCTTAAAACCTCATCCAGTGTAATATCCGCATTTATATAACTGTTTATTGTGGCATACTGCTGTCATCATTTGTTGTGGATTTGTTTTTTCTCTTGATTTTCTCTATATTGTTACTTCAGTGATAAACCTGTAATTCTACTATGGGTTTGCAAACATAAATCAAGAAAATGCTTCTTGCTTTTACCCCCGTTTTACTAGGTTGATATGAAGTTTCCAGTTTTATTGGACATGGTGGTTAATATATTCCATTTTTCATAGGTTTCATTTTTTCCCATACTTTTGGGCATATCTTTTGACTGTAAACTTTCGTTTGCACAGAAAGATGGACGTATTGTTTTTTCGCGTGTGCATTTTTATTACTGTTTGCTTTATTTTCTTGCCTGTTAGTTCTAAATGATTAGGGGGAGATTTGTTCCTTTAAGTAAATATTAATTTAATCCTTTTTTCAGCTCTTGCCTTTTCAAAGTCCTCGGCTTCACCGATATTACCAGAAATGTTTATGAGACTTTTTTGATTTACATTTAGGGATAGATCCCATTTGCTGCGTTTTCAGACTGCTTTGGTAAATAATGAATACAAATTCATTAACGGTCTTTATCATTTAATGTTTCAACATTAAAATGTTGACAATATATATGAAAATTTTTCACTGTTAGCAAGTGTGTATTTGTAGCTTTGGTTTTTATCCTCAGTTGGATCGGTTGATCTTATATTTGTTATCTGAAAAACTGGTAATAATTGGGATTGTTCACTATGTAGGTTATCATTTAGTGTACTCCACTCACAAATCTGGTGCTAGATCTGGGAGAGAATCACAGGAGTTAAATCATAGCAGAGGCTCTTTGATAAGGATTATCGAATGCGTGGTTACCGACCGTCATTCAGGAGATATAAGCTTGCATCAACAATATTATCAATAAAACGATTGCTGTGATATTTTGACAATTCCTCTCCCAATATGGGGCCATGTGCATTTGAAATCTCCCGTTACAAGAATTTTTGTACCTTGATCTGTGTTGGAAGTGTACGATCCATTCTGTGTTTTCATTGTCTGGGCTTTTGGTAAATTCACAGATATGACCAGTTAACAAGGTGTTTATCAAATTGAACTGTTTACCAGCGCAAAGTATTGTATATTGGTATATCTGGTGGAACGGGGCTGGATAATAGAGTGAAATTCACCCTTCATGAATATAATTGCCGTACTAACTTTCGTTGGTATCTTCCTTTGATTAAATAGGAGGGTAATGAGTTATCTAACCTTGGCTAATTTTTCCTTCTTAACATTCAGGAGATTGCAGAATTAAGATTCATATGATGAAAGGCAAGATGTTGAACTAGATGATCAAGATTACTACTAATGAACGACAGTTCCATTGAAAAACTTTGAAATATTATGTTTTGTTGACTAGACTAGTGAAAAGGGTGAATACAAATTATTGAGTAAACAAATATAACGATTAGATAAGTCAGTATTTTTCTAAAGAAAAGAAGTCAAACTATCTAAAAACAAAGGGAACAAAAGAAGAGAATCCAATAAGACAATAATGAAAGTAGATCCAAATCTAAAGCAAATGTTCAGTGGTAACACAGCAGTGTTTGAGTAATGTCACATTCCATGCACATGGTGGAGTTGTTTACTCAAGGTCAGTTAGGGAGCCCAGTCCACCAAGGCTGTAGTAAGGATTTGAACCAGCAGTTGTGATGGTGGGGCAGGGTAGTTTGGTTTCGGGGGAAGTAGTGGTGGGGGTGACGCGCTGATTTCTTGGAGTCTCCCACAGCAGGTCCCTGACGGGCGCCCGACGTTCCCTGCACAGCAGACTCGTGCGATCGTGTGTTGTGTGTGTGTGTGTGTGTGTGTGTGTGTGTGGTGGGTGTGTGTGTGTTTTGGTGGTGTGAGTGTCTGTGTCGTGTCTGTGGTCTGTATATGTCTGTGTCTTTGTGTTGTATTATCAACATTCCAGGTAACTGTATGGAGCATAACCAGTGAAGTATATTCCCCCACCATCACCGAGTTAGTGTGGTGCTGGCATTCAGTAGAAAGTCAGATGATCTGTGATATTCTGAGCATGGCTGAAAGATACAGGAATAAATACAGTGGAGACAGGAACACCGACTTCACTATAGAAGCGCCAGTGTGGGCCAGGTTAGTACTCCTTGACAGCATTGGGGATTTTGACAGTGCCAGGCATTCCCCGCGCATAAAAGCCTGCATAACAAGGGGGAAAAAGATAATCTGATGGTGGTTTTTGTTTCTAGATCGTTTATGATTCAGGATGAAATTTGTTCAAGATTTCTCTGTTTATCATGCAAATAAGGAGGAGGGGTATTGTGAATCCGTGTGGAAACAAGTAGCACTCACTGACATTTTTGCTGAAGCAGAATTTCATTATGTGTGATAAATTGGACATGTTTTAAAAAACAATGAGTCTGTCAGAAAATTACTAATTCCTTGACGGTTTCGAAAATGCTTGTTTAGTGAACTGTACAGCAAATTTACGCATGCTTTGCTTTTCAGACTTGTAAGAAAAGATACATTAGGAGAAAGAAAACATCAATCAACATTACTTTATGCAAATGATTTCATTGTTATATTTTTTAGTGTAGCAATTTATTATATTGTCTAAAGACAGCAGCGGTTGTGTTAATGTCATCCCCATCATGCTCAAGTCCAAATGTGATTTTTTTTTTTCTTCTCTTTTTTTAACTTTATTGTAATAGCTTTCTAAACAAAATGACAATAACAAATACCCAAAAAGAAATCATCTTCATTATAAGTGAATTTAAATATAAAGCTTAGAAAAAAAAGCTATGATGAAAAAAAAAAAAAAGAAATAAAAAAAAAAAGAAAAAGAACCACCGAAGGTATGCTGGGGAGGCCCAGAGTAAGCCACTGTCTTCAACTGCCTTAGGATCAGTCCTGTACCACCCCTGGAGGCCTGCGCTGTGTTGACGATGGGTACAGGCACGCGCAGACACTCAATTAAGACATCATGGTTACATAAACTGCGATCCCGAACAGAGGTATATTCAGACTACAGTATGCTAGATCATACAGCCTCAAAGTAGCATCCCATGGGTGTACCAGCCCGTATTTCATGACTGCAGAGCCACCGGCGAAAAACACCACCCCAGCTGCGGAGCACCACCCCACAGACCCAACACCCCCTGCCACGGATGATGAAGACAGTGCCACTCCAGGACACAGCAAGCTTTCGCAATCATACGGTCTTATGTGCCCTCAAGAGGAGAATCCAAAGTGTAGTCTTTCCCACTGTCAAACAGGACTTTCCCTGGGTCAGTGTGTTTTCCTCACAGCCACTGACCTTTCTCCAGGGTCAGCCTAGGTAAGGCAAAGAAGGAAAGAAAACACCCGAAGGTTTTTGCTGGGTGAGGACCAGAGAAGCAACTGTCTTCACCTGCCCTTAGAGCAGTCCTGTTTCACCCCTGGAGGCCTGCGCTGTGTTGACGCTTGGGTACTAAGGCCACGCGCGGACACTCCTTAAGCCAGCAAGGGACATAAATGCTCCCGAACAGAGGTAAATTAGGACTACAGGATGCAGCTCATAATACAGCCCCTATAGTAGCATCCCCCATGGTTTTTTTGGTACCAGCCAGTATTTCTTGAATGCAGAGCCCACCGGCGAAAAACACCACCCCACAGCTGCCGTGCACACCCACAGACCCAACCACCCCTGCCCACGGACAGATGATAGACAGTGCCACTCCAGACACAGCCAAGCTTTTCGCCCATCATACGGTCTTTATGTGACCTCAAAGAGGAGAATCCAAAGTTGTAGTCTTTTCCCATCTGTAAACAGACTTTCCTGCGGTCACCCCCGGTGGGTTCTTTCCTCACCGCCACTGGACCTTTCTCAGGGTCAGCCTAGTTAAGGCAAAGGAAGAAAATGAAACACCGGAATGGGTGCGGGTGGGGAGGACCCAGAGAAGCCTGTCTTCACTGCCCTATAGAGCAGTCCTGTACCACCCCTGGAGGCCTGCGCTGCCTTGTGGACGTGGGTACAGGCAAGCGCAGGACACGCCATTATGACATTCAAGGACAATAATGTTCCGAAACAGAGGTAAAATTAGAATACAGGATGCAGCTCATACAGCTCATGTAGCATACCCTACATGGGTGTACCAGCCCGTATTTCAGACTGGCAGAGCCCACGAGCGAAAAACACACCCCCCAGCTGCCGAGCACACCCCAAAGACCCAACCACCCCTGCCCACGGTCTGATGAATGACAAGTGCCACTCAGACACAGCCATGCTTTCGCCATACGGTCTTTGTGCCCTCATGAGAGAATCCAAAGTTGTAGTCTTTCCCACTGTCAACAGGACTTTCCTGCGGTCAGTGGGTCTTTCCTCACCGATGGAACTTTCATCCAGGGTCTGCCTAGTTAAGGACAAGATGAAAAAGAAACACCGAGGGTGTGGGGAGGACCCGAGAAGCACTGTCTACACTCTGCCCTTAGAGCAGTCCTGTACACCCCCTGGAGGCCTGCGCTGTGTTGACGATGGGTACAGGCACGGCTCGGGACACTCCATTATGACATCAGGGGACATAAACTGATCCCGACACTGTGGTAAATTAGGACTACAGGATGCAGCTCACCTCATAACAGCCTCAAAGTAGCATACCCATGGGTGTACCAGCGTTATTTCATGACCTGCAGGAGGCCCATCGAGCGAAAACACACCCCCCAGCGCGTGCACACCCCACAGACCAACCACCCCTGCCACGGACAGATGAAGGGACAGTGCCAATCTGACACAGCCTAGCTGTCGCCATAACGGTCTTATGTGCCCTCAAGAGAGAATCCAAGTTGTAGTCTTTCCCACTGTCAACAGGACTTTCCCTGCGCGTCAGTGGGTCTTTCCTACCGCCACTGGACTTTCTCCAGGGTCAGCCTAGTTAAGGCAATGTAGAAAAGAACAACGAGGTGCTGGGAGGGGGACCCAGAGAAAGCACTGTCTTCACCGGCCCATTAGAGCAGTCCTGTACCACCCATGGAGGCCTGCGCTGTGTGACGATAGGCGTACAGGCACGCGCAGGACACTCCAATTAAGACATACAGGACATAACTGCTCCCGAACAGGAGGTTAAATTAGATACAGGATGGAAACGCTCATAAACAGCTCAATGTTAGATTCCCCTGGGTGTATACCAGCCGTATTTCATGACCTTGCAGAAGCCCACCGGCGAAAAAACACCACCCCCCAGCTGCCGAGCACACCCCTCAGACCCAACCACCCTGCCCACGGACAGATGAAGACAGTGACCACTCCAGACTCAGCCAGCTTTAGCCATACGGTCTTATGTGCCCAAGAGAGAATCCAATGTTGTAGTCTTTTCCCACTGTCAACAGGACTTTCCCTGCGGTCAGTGGCCAAAACTGGGTCTTTCCTCACCGCCACTGGAACTTTTCCTGGGTCAGCCTAGTTAAGGCAAAGAAGAAAAGTAACACCCGATGGTGCTGGCGGTCCCAGAGAAGCACTGTCTTCACCTGCCCTTAGAGCAGTTCCTGTACCACCCCTGGTGGCCCTGCGCTGTGTTTGACGATGGGTACAGGCACGCGCAGGACACTCCATTAAGACATCAAGGGACTAATGATCCCGAACAGAGGTAAATTTGACCTAAGATCAGCTTCAATGACAGCCTCAAAGTAGCATCCCCCATGGTTGTACAGCCCGTATTTCAGACTGCAGAGCCCACGGCGAAAAAACACCCACCCCTGATGACCCGAGACACCCACAGTCCCAACCACCCCTGCCCACGGGACAGATGAAGACGTGCCACTCCAGACACAGCCAAGCTTTCGCCATACGGTCATATGTGCCCTCAAGAGAGATCCAAAGACGAGTGAAAGAGAAAGAGGAGGGAGGGAGGGAGTGGTGGGAGTGAGAGAGAGAGAGAGAGATGAGTGAGGAAGACGAGCGAGACGGAGGAGACCTAGACAAGGGAGATGAGAGAAGAGGATGATTGGAAGAGAGAGTGTGTGTGAGATTGGGTTGGTTTGTCGCTGGTGACTTCAATTTGCTTTCAGTAACATGCTTGAATTATAATCAAGTTTTGGATTGTTGACTTCAAGCTGTAAAACACAGTGGTGAGTACATGGGCAAAAACCAAGACCTATATCAACCATATGTAGTGTTACACCAAAAAAATATAAATACTTGGATTATATGCGGGAAGCATATGTGGCCTATGTTCAGAAGAGAAAAAAAAATGAAATAGAAATAAAAAATGATACCTGTGTTTATGTGTATGATGTATCATACAAAGAACTGATGGGCACTAGGATAATGACCGTCAGACGATTGTAATGAATTGGATCAATCCGATATGATGTTTATTATTACGTAGAACGTATTTTGTAATGTATATTCTGACTGATTAGTCGTCAGATAATAATGGTTGTATGTTATCATTTGTTAGTGAAATTTGCCGGTTTAGTAGTTTATATATATTAACAGGCAGTAGATTCTTCGATTTTATTATCTGTATTGTAATGTGTTCAGGAAAACATAGATATGGGATTTTGTTATAACTAGTTTTACAAGTGTACAATATTAGTATTTTGAAAACAATATTAAGAAAGAAAAAATGCTGTCTGTAAAATGTTACTGTAATAACCGAGCTACACAATGATTAGTTTTCGTACATTTCTTGCATGTATTACTCCTTTCTTTCATTAAATCATGAGATTGTTCCAAATAACTGTACGATGTCACATTTCCAAAAAATGGTGTGTCTTTAATTTACCGTGTGCATTCCACAGAAATTACAAGTATCGTGATCATCTATTCCTAATTTCCGTTGATTTTGTTCGTACCTATGGCTCGATGTACAATATGCACTGAACATTGTAAGCTGTAGTCAGTTTTGTGTTGTATATTATGGAAGCTCACGTTTTCATGTCATGGACTGGTGAGTGCTTGATGTCCTATTGTCTATCAGAATTGTGGTGTCTGGATTTGTTCTACTGTTGTTATGTGGTAAGGTGGGGAGCTTTGGGGATTGCATATGTGGGGGAACGTTAATCTTAGTGTGGCAGGGGTGTGTTTTTGTTGACAGGAGTGGGGAGTTCGTTGGGGAAGGGGGTAACGCACTTTCGGAGGGTGGGCCGCGGGAGTTCCTGCAATGTCTGGTTACGTATTGGATACTGGGGAATATGCAGTGTGGGGGAGGGGTTAAGACTTCGTGGAACGTATTTTTGAGGAAATGGTGACTGAATTTGTTGGAGGGCGCGAGCCGCGACATTGTGGGGTTTGTAAGGGGGGGGGCTTAGAGAGAGCACGCAGGGTTTATTGGTTTGGGCACCCGGAACGTAGGGTTGGAGATGGCTTGGGGTTTTTTAGATGGACAAATACGTAGAGAACATTTGTTGGGTCTGACGGTTTCATTCTTGAGTTTTCCACTAATTATGGAGTGAGTGAGGGGTATGGTTAGTGTTGTGTTTTTATGGAATGGGCACCGGAGGTTGTATGACGGAAATTTTGGTGTGGGCGTGGGGGCTTTTAGTGTGTATTTAGAATAGGTCGAAATTCTGGCGTGTGGATAGCTCCGGACATGGGGGGTATTTAGGGGGGATTAATTTTAAGGACGGGGCTGTCGTGGCTGGGGTGGGGAAGACAGGGACGTTGCATTGTACTGAGGGGTTTGTGTTTTTATTTGTGCAGGTTTGGGGCTGGTTTGTACACTTGGAATCACATGGGAGGTTGTAGGGGGGCCACTGGGTTTGGGGTCGGCGGTTGGGGTGAGGGCGGGCGGGGGTGTCTTTAGCTCTGTTAGTAGGCGAGGGTAATGTGGCGGGGGTATGGGAGGTATTTTGGGTGGGGGTCGGGGAACGGGTTATTGGTTACACTGTTTGGTAGGACTTGGGGGTTTGTTGTTGGGTGTGGGGTCGAGGCATTAGAGGAATTGTGGTGGGAGTGGGGCGGGGGGTTAAATGTAGGGGTATAAGTAGGAAGCGGGTGATGGGGTATTGTTAGATGGCAAGTTTCTGTCGTTGGGTGAGAGGGTTGTATGGAGAGTGTGAGTGGCGCACGGTTTAATATAGAAATTGGTGGGGATTGGTTGTGGGATGGCACTGGAATGGAAAATTTGGGAATCAGTGGGTTAGTGTGTCTGGGGACTCAGATGGCAACACCATTAGCAAGCCACTCCTAATGAAGGGAAAGATTAATTTGTGAGAGAGGGGTGGGGGAGTTGGGGATGTTGGATTGGACACTCAAGGTCAATACAACCCTTTAACCCCCGTGATTGTTATGAATATTGAGTCTGTAGGGATTTTGTAAAGGGAGCCTTCCCCCCTCACCCGTGCTAGGAGGTGGTACAGTGGCTGCCATGCGTGGGGTGTAATTCGGGGATTTATTGGGTTGTGCCTCGGTGACCGGGGTTTGTGCCGGGTAGGGGACAAGGTCTTGGTGGGCGCGTGGACCTGATACGACAGTATATTCTGTTCATTTTTTATGATGGGGAGTTCGGGGGACGCAAGCGACGCGCGCGATGCAACCGAGGGGGTTCGGCATGCCTTCGTCACACCGACGCTATGTCTATCGATACGAAAACAATACTGCTAATTCTATTCTATGTGTATCAGCTAAATGGCGTATTGTATATATGGTGGGGTGTCGGTGGGCTGGAAGTTTTCCTATATGGGGTCAATGGATGGAATGTGCACTGGCCGCAGGAGGGGGTTTGCATTTTTGAAGGGGTTGCTAGTAACGGTTTCTGTTATGTAACAAAATGGTTGGGTCTGGCTTTTGAGGGGGCACACATTTGAGCCAATTGGGGCTGGAGTCTGTTAAAGAAAAGACAGGGTTTCGGGGGCGGTGCAGTTGAAGTGGAGTCAGGGGGGGAAGTGTTGGATTGAAGATTTGGTGATAAGTGGGTGAGTGGGAGTTGTTTGGCAAGGGGGGTGAGGTGGTTGTTTATCGGGTCCAGTATGCCAACCCGGGTGGTATGGGGGCATTAATTGATTTGGGTGCATGGCCTTGTCGTTCCATTGGGGTGATTCGGCTATGGGTATTGGGTGTAGTGCCACGGCAGCAGCACATAGGACGGGTGCGAGGTCGGGGTCATGGGGCCACGCGGATCCGGGTAGGTTGGCTCGGTATGGTGTTACGCGCAAGACGAGGGATATTGGTGTGGAACGAAAAACGAGAACGGTTTAGGGCATGGGGTCGGGCGCCCACTGAATGAAACTTATTATTCTGTGGAGTGCGAAAGGGGGAATTTTTTTTTTTTTAGGGTTCTTTAAGTTTAAGGATTAGTAAAGGTTTTTCATTAAATGAGCACTGGGAACGGGTAGGGGTGGTGGCGGGATTTGTTGCGTGGCATGGGATAAATGCTGGGCGAGAAGGAGTGGGGTGGGCTCCATGAACTTGGAATAGGGGCAGAGGGTGATGAATTGATACGAGAGTTATGGATTGAGGGTCGGATAGTATGGAGGGTTGGTGATTATGGCGGGGTGCGTATCAATAGGGATGAATAGTGTTTCTGTAGGTTGTTTTGAGATGCTAGTACGCGCGGGTGTTGGGCGCAGAGCGGTGGATAGTTTTGTGGAGGAGGGAGGTGTGGTAGTGGATGGGAATAGGGTATGTGGTAGGGGCGGTAAGTTATGTTGGTAGGGGGGAGTTTTAGAGATGTTATCTTTGTGAATAAGGTCAGGGAGAAGACGTCACTGAGAGAGGCTGAATGTATAGGGACGGGAACGGACGGTACAGAATGGTGATTAGAAGGCGTGGAGGGGGGAACAGGTGAGAGGGGATGGAGGGAGGGGGGGTATTCTACGGAATGTTCGGAAAGTTGGAGAGGAGGATAGCACAGTGGTAGAGGCATTTGGGGTATGATAGAATAGTCGGATTGTGAAGAGGGTAATTAAGAGGGGGTCAGTGAGGCGGGGGGGGGAGGGGGGGGGCTTGAGGTGCTGTGGACGATTGGGTGGCGTCAGGGTGACGGGACAGCATGTAGGACGGATGGAAATCTCCATTAGAAAACACCGTCTATCAGAGATGGACAGAAGAGAAATACTGAAATATCTTCGTAAGATTTTGCTTTATGATGTGGGTTATGTTACTCGTGGTGTTTCCGTGCGCTTGGTTCAGGCTGTGTTTTTCTGCATTTATTTCATATAGATATAGTTTATCCTTCTAAAGAGATGTATTGAACTTCCCAATAAGTGTCTTTTGTTTCACATTTTCTTTAATTTTTGTTATTTTATCTTATAGCTGGATTAGCGGAGTCAAAGTGATCTGTTCTATATCCACAGTCAATATCTGCAGTCATCTACTAACGAACACGGAATTCGAGACGAGAAAGATGTTAACTTGCTTGCTGAAAAGGGCTGTTCTTCTCCAGGTTAAAACCGGGGTATATTATTGGTTTAATTCTCGAATGTTATCATTTAAATCGAGGTCTTCCATCAGCTTTTCACTGTGTCCTTTTGAGTTTAGGAGTGGGTGATGGGTTGTTTATTTTTGGTCGAATCCCTCACGGGCATAAGTACCAAAGTGAATAATCTCACACATTTTTTTTTGTGTACATTATTGCTCTTTGTTCTTCAGTGTTTATTGTTTTAAAATCGATGGAGTCATCGTTATTTGGCCCGTTAGATAGCGTTTAATAAAAGGTTGGGAGGGGACGGTGGGTTGTTGTTTTATCTACCTGAATTGTTTGGAGCCCAAAGCAGCTTGACATACAATTGTCTACGGGTTTCGCTTTTCGGTGGATGTAAACTTTGTATTTATCGCAAACATCCCTTGCATTTGGATGTAATTACTAGAAAAATATCCTTGAATATACTCCCATTCCGCATCAAAACTTGTTTCTCATTTTTTTCTCAAAATGCGTGTCTTGTAAAGAAAGAAATAGACAGAACAGTTTTTGTTTCTTAAATAATGAAGACTCTGTCTTTAACTGATGTCCATTTCAGGCCTTGGAAGTTCTTAACGAGAATATAGAATTTTGCTATCCATTAAGTACACAGAAGCGGACCCCTAATTCGTTTGGTTAGGTCCAACATCAAATATACTTAATACATTAAACAAAATAAGAACCATTTGTCCACAATTGATAGCTAGGCACTACTTACCACTCCCCCCCCCCCCCCCCCCCCCCAGAGGTAAGAAAAAACCAATTCCCAGTCCCAAAGGAACAAAATAGGCCACACACAAAAAATTCTCAAAAAGATGTAAAACAAAAATAAGAAAAACACATAGTCTGTGGACATAATTTACCCTCAAGACAGAAAAAAAATGAATAACGAGAATGATGTATTAAACAAAAATAATTATATCTACTTGACAAGCGTTGGCATTTGCGGGGCCCTTGAAAATTATTTTTCACAATCAAATAAGAACACGAAAACACCACTTGCCAGGTAAATGTCCAGAGGCAGAAACAAAAAACCAGAATTTGCAGCAGATTAAGACGCAGTTGGTGTCGTCAAGAATACAGGGTGAAGGTGATGAAGGAGGGAACACACACCACACACACCACCACACACACACACATACACACACAAGTTGTGTGCGTGTGCGCGCGCATGTGCGCGCGCGCGTGTGTGGGTTCTGGTGCGCGCATCTGTGTTTAAACATTATGTTTCTATTATAAAGTTGTAGCTACATCACAATTGATCGCATACATTCAACATTGATCGCTCACACAACACAAAGTAATTCATCTCTTACTAATTGTAAAACACACCACACAAACACACACACACACACACACACACACCTCACCACACAACACCACAACACACCACACACACACAACATGCACACACACCACACAACACACACACACACACAAACACAAATCAACATTTTTATTTTCAAACACACACACACACACACACACACACACACACACACACACACACACACACACAGAGAGAGAGGGAGTGAGGTGAGAGAGAGAGAGAGAAGAGAGAGAGAGAAGAGAGAGAGAGAGAGAGAGAGATGAGGAG
>CM031603.1:3955556-3960556 GCA_018398815.1 Conus ventricosus | reverse complement strand
TAACATGCTTTAAATCAAGTTTTGGATGTTGGACAAACAAGCTGTAAAACACAGTGGAGAGTACATGGGCAAACAAGACCTATATCAACCATATGTAGTGTAACACAAAAATACTAAATACTTGATTATATGCGGGAGCAAAAGTGGCCTTTGTTCAGAAGAGAAAAAAAAAGAAAAAGAAAAAAAAATGATCACCTGTGATTAAGTGTATGCTGATCATACAAAGAACAGATGGGCAAAGGATAATGACCGTCAGACGAATGTAATGAATTGACAATCCGATATAATTGTTTATTATACGTAGAACTGTATTTTGTAAAGTATATTATTGACTGATTAGTCGTCAGATAATAATGGTTTGTATGTTATCCATTTGTTAGAGAAATTTGCCTGGTTTAGTAGTAAACAGGCATTATATTCTTCGATTTTATATCTGAATTTTAATTTTTTTCAGGAAAACAAATATCTGTGGATTTTGTTCCACTAGTTTACAAGTGTACAAATAGTATTTTGCAAACAATATTAAGAAAGAAAAAATGCTGTCTGTAAAAATGTTACTGTCATAACCGAGCAACACAAATGATTCTGTTAATCGTACATTTCTTGCATTTATACACCTTTCTTTCATTAAATCAATGAGATTGTTCCAAAAAACCTGTACGATGTCACATTTCCAAAACATGTGATCAATACTATCCTTGTGCATTCCACAGAAATTACAAGTATCGTGATCAACTATTCCAATTTCCCTTAGGATAATGTTCGTACCTAGGCATCGATGTACAATCTTCAACTGAAACCATTTAAGCTTTACGTCATTTATTTTATGTATATAATGGAAGCACGATTTCCAGTCATGGACTGTTGAGAGCTTTAAGTCCTATTTACAACAGCATTTTGGTCTCAGATTATTTTCTACCAGTATATCATAGTACATTTTTGAGCCTTTGTTGATTGCAAATATGTTCCTAAAACAAAGTGATTCGTTTAGATATTTATTATCCTTGATCGTAATATTATACTTTTTACGCAATCGTTTATTGCCGATGTATAACCAGCAAAAGTAACGAAGTCAATGTTCACATTATATTTTTCTTTGAACCGCATATGCGACAAAATCTTCCCATTATCATCAAAAAATTGTGCAAGATTGTAAATACCTTTGTTTGTAAGCTCTCTGGAAACAATAAATTTCTTCCCTACTTGAATTCGCTTATTGTAAAAAATCGGCTCGGCAAGAAGTTCAGCGGAATTCTTAGGTGTACATTTATAATAGAAAACATTCATTGCCTTGAAGACATCCTTCCAAAAGTTATTGTATTTTGCAAAACTAGAGACAAACTCAGGACCAAATTTATTAATCAGAGGCCATTTTGGAAAGTTTTTCAACAAAACATGTTCCATTTATGAGTTGATTTTTCCGCTTTCCTAATCCAAGACAGCTTTAAAGATAAAACAAATATCTTTAAGTCAGGAATACCAATGCCACCATTTTTAATACTTTTGTGTGAAATTTTACGGCTAATTTTATCTGTCTTGTTATTACAAACGAATTTGTAACAGATTCGTTGACATGTCTGAAAAAATGTATTTGGTCGGTTCGGTAAAAGTAACCATAAATGAGTCAATTTTGAAAGAATAATTGATTTTAGTATGGCAACTCTGCCAAGAGGAGTTATCTGGCGTTTCACCCATACTTTGAATAAATGCTTTATATCTGTCAATCTTTCCGAATAATTTATGTTAATACATTCTCTAAGATCGTTCGTAAACCACATTCCAAGTATTTTAAATTTTGATGGATTCCAGTCCATTCCCAAATGTTCCATGTAACGGATTTCACTAGTATTCCTGCTTCCCAACCAAATAGCGCTAGTTTTGCGTTTGTTCATATGAAGGCCTGACACACCCCCAAACCGAGCAAGAACATCAATACATATTTCAAAAGACTTTCTATCCCCTGCAAGTAGGAATTCAGTGTCATCAGCGTTTTGAGACAATTTGTATTCAATGTTATTTCCACTGATCCCGTGAATATCCGGATTTTCCCTTACCATTATGGCTAGCACCTCGACACAAAGTACAAACAAATAGGGGGATACGGGGTCTCCTTGTCTGCATCCTCTTTTAACTTCCAGCCAATCTGATACCTGACCATTTACAATAACACAGGATTTTATATTGTTATAAAACACATTTATCCATCTGCATATATCTTCTTGAAATCCAAAAGCTTTTAATACCTTAAACATAAATTCCCAATTAATTGAGTCAAAAGCTTTTTCCAAATCTATGTTCAGTAATAACCCTGGTAAATTGTGCTTATCTAAGTAGGCTATTGTGTCATAGATTAATCTCAAATTATCACCTATGTATCTATTTCTAATAAATCCTGTTTGATCTTCATTAATAACATGTGGTAGTACATTTTTCAAACGATTAGCAATGCAAGACGATCCAATTTTATAAATGACATTTAAAAGTGAGATAGGTCTCCAATTCTTTATGTATTGTCTGGGCCTGTCACCTTTAGGAATGCACGTAATGATACCTTCCCTCTGTGCACAAGATAGTTCCCCCTTCCTGAAACTTGCATTTAGGGCTCTAACAACAAATATTCCTATCTTTTTCCAAAAAAAACTTTAAAGAACTCTGCACTAAAACCATCTGTGCCTGGACTTTTATTATGTTTCATATTATTCAGGGCACAAGTAGCTCTTCTAGTGTAATTTCACCTTCCAATTCACTTGCCTCTGTATCATCCAAGCATGGAACATTATTGACTAAATCTTTAATTTCACAGTTTTGTACACCACTTTCAGCATATAAAGACTTATAAAATCTCTGTACCTCTTGGATAATGTCTTTCTGATTCACTAAAATATTGTCTTGCTGGTCTACGAGTCTTGACATATTTTTACTAACATAATGACGTTTTTCTAAACTGCAAAAATAGCCACTTACTTTCTCTCCGTCAGCTATCCATCTGGCCGTCGACCTCAATAGTACTCCTTCTATTCTTTTTTCCCGTATCTCTTTTAATTGTTCTTTTTTGACTTCCATAGTCCTAACGTCTTGTTCACTCTTACTTTCAATTTTATCTATACTACGAATATCTTGTACCAACCGTTTTTCTTCTTCTGTTGTTTCTTTTTTTTCATCGTAGCATATGAGATAGTTTTTGACCGTATCTTCATCAGTAGGAAATCTAAGAACACGTCATCAGAGATGGAAAACTGAATCTCTTCGTCAGATATTTCATTATTATGTGTGTATATCGAGTATTCTTCTTTAACATTCTTTATTTCAGCATTTATTTCATCTAGATATAGTTTATCCTTCAAAAGAGATGTATTGAACTTCCAAAAAGTGTTATGTTTCACATTTTCTTTAAATTTTAGTTTTAGCAGGATAGCGGAGTGATCTGTTCTATATCCACAGTCAATATCTGCATCATCTACAAACGAAACCACTGAATTCGAGACGAGAAAGAAGTCTAACCTTGCTTGCTGAAAAGGGCTGGTTCTTCTCCAGGTAAAACGGAGACATTCTTGGTTTAATTCTCGCCAGATATCATTTAAATCGAGGTCTTCCATCATGCTTTCAACTGTGTCCTTTGATTTAGGATTATTTATGTGTTTATAATTATGGTAATCCCTCACCGGGTCAAGTACCAAATTGAAATCTCCACCCATTATAATATTTTGTACATTAAGCTCCATTATCTTCAGTTTAATATTGTTATAAAACTCAGGGTCATCTTTATTTGGCCCGTATACGTTAACAAAAAGGAAGGTGACGTTTTGTATTTGAATAACAACCATAATATAATTCCCCAAATCATCTTTAACAACCCTTTTCACTTTAAACTCAAAATTATTATTAAACATTATCGCAACACCTCTTGCATTTGATGTATTACTTGAAAAATATCCTTGATAACCCCATTCCGCTAAAACATGTTTCTCCATTTTTTTCTCAAAATGCGTGTCTTGTAAGAAATAGACAGAACAGTTTTTGTTTCTTAAATAATGAAAGACATCTCGTCTTTACTGATGTCCATTCAGGCCTTGGCAGTTAACCGATAATATAGATATTTTGCTATCCATTATGTACACAGAAGGGACAAAATCGTTCTGGTAGGTCCAACATCAAAATATACTTACATACATTAAACAAAATAAGAACCATTTGTCCAACCAATTGATAGCTGATGATTACATGAGGTAAGAAAAAACAATTCCCAGTCCCAAAGGAACAAAATAGCACACACAAAATTCTAAAAGATTTAAAACAAAAAAATAAGAAACACATGTCTGTGGACATAATATACCCTCACAGACAGAAAAAAAATGAATAAACGAGAATGATGTATTAAACAAAAATAAATAAATCCACTTGACAAGCGTTGGCATTCTTCGGGGCCCTTGAAAATATTTTTCACAATCAAATAAGAACAACGAAACACCACTTTGCCAGGTAAATGTCACAGAGGCAGAAACAAAAAACATAATTTGCAGCAGATTAAGACAGTTGGTGTCGTCAAGAATACAGGGTGAAGGTGATGAAGGGAGGGAACACACACACACACACACACACACACACACACATACACACACAAGTGTGTGCGTGTGCGCGCGCATGTGCGCGCGCGCGTGTGTGTGTTCTGGTGCGCGCCATCTGTGTTTAAAACATTATGTTCATTATCAATGATGTAGCCTACATCACAATTGATCGCACATCAACATTGATCGCACACCAACACAAAGTAATTCATATCTTATCTAATTGTAAAACACACACACACACACACACACACACACACACACACACACACACACACACACACACACACACACACACACACACACATGCACACACACACACACACACACACACACACACACACACACAAATCAACATTTTTATTCAAACACACACACACACACACACACACACACACACACACACACACACACACACACACAGAGAGAGAGAGA
>CM031603.1:3920556-3948056 GCA_018398815.1 Conus ventricosus | reverse complement strand
GTCATCGACGAAAGCTATACAGGGGTTGGTTAGTTACTAAATAAGTGAACAATGTTTGACAAAGTACTTAGGACCCCAACTCTACCCCAGGTGTCGACGGATTCCTCTGGTCTTTCTCTGTAGCTGGGCCCTTGGTTCCGCAATGCTGCTGTTCCATTGTCAATCCAATGCTGCTATTCCATTGTCAATCCAATGCTGCTATTCCATTGTCAATCCAATGCTGCTGTTCCATTATCAATATAATGCTGCTGTTCCATTGTCAATCCAATGCTGATGTTCCATTATCAATGTAATGCTGCGATTCCATTGTCAATCCAATGCTGCTGTTCCATTGTCAATATAATGCTGCTATTCCATTGTCAATCCAATGCTGCGTTCCATTGTCAATCCAATGCTGCTATTCTATTGTCAACCCACTGCTGCTATTCCATTGTCAATCCAATGCTGCTGTTCCATTGTCAATATAATGCTGCTATTCCATTGTCAATCCAATGCTGCTATTCCATTGTCAGTCCAATGATGCTGTTCCATTGTCAATCCAATGCTGCCATTCCATTGTCAATCCAATGCTGCTATTCCATTGTCAATCCAATGCTGCTGTTCCATTGTCAATATAATGCTGCTATCCATTGTCAGTATAATGCTGCTATTCCATTGTCAATCCAATGCTGCTGTTCCATTGTCAATCCAATGCTGCTATTTCATTGTCAATCCAATGCTGCTGTTCCATTGTCAATATAATGCTGCTGTTCCATTGTCAATATAATGCTGCTATTCCATTGTCAATATAATGCTGCTATTCCATTGTTAATATAATGCTGCTGTTCCAATGTCAATCAATGCTGTTTTTCCATTGTCAATCAATGCTGCTGTTCCATTGTCAATATAATGCTGCTATTCCATTGTCAATCCAATGCTGCTATTCCATTGTCAATCCAATGCTGCTATTCACTGTCAATATAATGCTGATATTCCATTTTCAATCCAATGCTGCTATTCCATTGACAATATAATGCTGCTATTCCATTGTCAATCCAATGCTGCTGTCCATTGTCAATCCAATGCTGCTGTTTCATTGTCAATCCAATGCTGCTGTTCCATTGTCAATATAACGCTGCTCTTCCATTGTCAATCCAATGATGCTGTTCCATTGTCAATCCAATGCTGCGGTTCCATTGTAAATATAATGCTGCTATTCCATTGTCAGTCCAATGCTGCTATTCCATTGTCAATTTAATGCTGCTATTCCATTGTCATACAATGCTGCTATTCCATTGTCAATCCAATGCTGCTCTTCCGTTGTCAATCCAATGCTGCTGTTCCAGTGTCAATATATGCTGCTATTCCATTGTCAATCCAACGCTGCTGTTCTGTTGTCAATCCAATGCTGCTGTTTCCGTTGTCAATCCAATGCTGCTATTCCATTGTCAATATAATGCTGCTATTCCATTGTCAATCCAATGCTGCTATTCCATTGTCAATCCAATGCTGCTATGCCATTGTCATTCCAGTGCTATTTCATTATCAACCCAATGCTGCTATTCCATTATCAACCCGATGCTGCTATTCCATTATCAACCCAATGCTGCTATGCCATTATCAACCCAATGCTCCTATTCCATTGTCCATCCAATGCTCCTATTCCATTGTCCATCCAATGCTGCTATTCCATTATCAACCCAATGCTGCTATTCCATTGTCAATCCAATGCTGCTGTTCCATTGTCCGTATAATGCTGCTGTTCCATTGTCAGTATAATGCTGCTATTCCATTGTCAGTATAATGCTGCTATTCCATTGTCAGTATAATGCTGCTATTCCATTGTCAGTATAATCTGCTGTTCCATTGTCAATCCAATGCTGCTATTCCATTGTCAATCCAATGCTGCTATTCCATTTTCAATCCAATGCTGCTATTAAATTATTAACCCAATGCTGCTATTCCATTATCAACCCAATGCTGCTATTCCATTGTCAATCCAATGCTGCTGTTCCATTGTCAATATAATGCTGCTATTCCATTGTCAATCCAATGCTGCTATTCCATTGTCAGTCCAATGATGCTGTTCCATTGTCAATCCAATGCTGCCATTTCATTGTCAATCCAATGCTGCTATTTCATTGTCAATCCAATGCTGCTGTTCCATTGTCAATATAATGCTCCTATTCCATTGTCAATATAATGCGCATTCCATTGCAATCCAATGCTGCTGTTCCATTGTCAATCCAATGCTGCTATTCCATTGTCAATCCAATGCTGCTGTTCCACTGTCAATATAATGCTGCTGTTCCATTGTCAATATAATGCTGCTATTCCATTGTCAATATAATGCTGCTATTCCATTGTCAATAAAATGCTGCTGTTCCAATGTCAATCCAATGCTGTTTTTCCATTGTCAATCCAATGCTGCTGTTCCATTGTCAATATAATGCTGCTATTCCACAGTCAATATAATGCTGCTATTCCCATTTTCAATCCAAGCTACTATTCCATTGACAATAAAATGCTGCTATTCCATTGTCAATCCAATGCTGCTGTTCCATTGTCAATCCAATGCTGCTGTTCCATTGTCAATCCAATGCTTCCGTTCCATTGTCAATTTAACGCTGCTCTTCCTTGTCAATCCAATGCTGCTCTTCCATTGTCAATCCAATGCTGCATATTCCATTGCAATATAATGCTGCTATTCCATTGTCAATCCAATGCTGCTTTTCCATTGTCAATCCAATGCTACTGTTCCATTGTCAATATAATGCTGCTATTCCATTGTCAGTTCAATGCTGCTATTCCATTGTCAGAATAATGTTGCTATTCCATTGTCCAATACAATGCTGCTATTCCATTGTCAATCCAATGCTGCTCTTCCGTTGTCAAATCAATGCTGCTGTTCCATGTCAATATAGTGCTCCTATTCCATTGTCAATCCACCGCTGCTGTTCCGTTGTCAATCCAATGCTGCTGTTCCGTTGTCAATCCAATGCTGCTTTTCCATTGTCAATATAATGCTGCTATTCCATGTCAATCCAATGCTGCTATTCCATTGTCAATCCAATGCTGCTATGCCATTGTCAGTCCAGTGCTATTTCATTATCAACCCAATGCTGCTATTCCATTATCAACCCAATGCTGCTATTCCATTATCAACCGAATGCTGCTATGCCATTACAACCCAATGCTCCTATTCCATTGTCCATCCAATGCTGCTATTCCATTTTCAGTATAATGATGCTATTTTCATTATCAACCCAATGCTGCTATTCCATTGTCAATCCAATGTTGCTGTTCCATTGTCAGTATAATGCTGCTATTCCTTGTCAGTATAATGCTGCTATTCCATTGTCAGTGTAATGCTGCTATTCCATTGTCAGTATAATGCTGCTGTTCCATTGTCAATCCAATGCTGCTATTCCATTGTCAATCCAATGCTCCTATTCCATTTTCATCCAATGCTGCTATTCCATTATCAACGCAATGCTGCTATTCCATTATGTACCCAATGCTGCTATTCCATTGTCCATCCAATGCTGCTATTCCATTGTCAGTATAATTCTGCTATTCCATTGTCAGTAAAATGCTGCTGTTCCATTGTCAGTATAATGCTGCTATTCCATTGTCAGTATAATGCTGCTATTCCATTGTCAATATAATGCTGCTGTTCCAATGTCAGTATAATGCTGCTGTTCCATTGTCAATATGTTTGCTGCTTTTCCATTATAAACCCAATGCTGCTATTCCATTGTCAATCCAATGCTGCTGTTCCATTGTCAATATAATGCTGCTATTCCATTTTCAGTATAATTCTGCTATTCCATTGTCAATTCAATGTTGCTGTTCCATTGTCAATCCAATGCTGCTATTCCATTGTCAATCCAATGCTGCTATTCCATTGTCAATATAATGCTGCTATTCCATTATCAATATAATGCTGCTATTCCATTGTCAATCCAATGCTGCTGTTCCATGTCAATATAATGGCTGCTATTCATTGTCAATCCAATGCTGCTATTCCATTGTCAAAATAATGCTGCTATCCATTATCAACCTAATGCTCCTATTCCATTGTCAATCTAATGCTGCTATTCCATTGTCAGTATAATGCTGCTCTTACATTGTCATCCAATGCTGCTTTCCATTGTCAATCCATTCTGCTATTCTATTGTCAATCCAATGCTGCTATTCCATTGTCAATCCAATGCTGCTGTTCCATTGTCAATATAATGCTGCTATTCCATTGTCAATCCAATGCTGCTATTCCATTGTCAATCCAATGCTGCTGTTCCATTGTCAATCCAATGCTGCTATTCCATTGTCAATCCAATACTGCTATTCCATTGTCAATCCAATGCTGCTGTTCCATTGTCAATATAATGCTGCTATTCCATTGTCAGTATAATGCTGCTATTCCATTGTCAATCCAATTCTGCTCTTCCATTGTCAATCCAATGCTGCTATTCCATTGTCAATCCAATGCTGCTGTTCCATTGTCAATATAATGCTGCTGTTCCATTGTCAATATATGCTGCTATTCCATTATCAATATAATTATAATGCTGCTATTCCATTGTCAATATAATGCTGCTATTCCATGTGAATATAATGCTGTTTTTCCATTTTCAATCCAATGCTGCTGTTCCATTGTCAACATAATGCTGCTATTCCATTGTCAATCCAATGCTGCTATTTCATTGTCAATCCAATGCTGCTATTCCATTGTCAATATAATGCTGCTATTCCATTTTCAAATCCAATGCTGCTATTCCATTGTCAATATAATGCTGCTATTGCATTGTAAATCCAATGCTGCTGGTCCATTGTCAACCCAATGCTGCTGTTCCATTGTCAATCCAATGCTGCTGTTACATTGTCAATCCAATGCTGCTGTTACATTGTCAATATAACGCTGCTCTTCCATTGTCAATCCTATGCTGCGTTCCATTGTCAGTATAATGCTGCTATTCCATTATCAATATAATGCTACTATTCCATTGTCAATCCAATGCTGCTGTTCCGTTGTCAATCCAATGTTGCTGTTCCGTTGTCAATCCAATGCTGCTGTTCCATTGTCAATATCATGCTGCTATTCCATTGTCAATCCAATGCTGCTATTCCATTGTCAATCCAATGCTGCTATTCCATTATCAACCCAATGCTGCTATTCCATTGTCAACCCAATGTTGCATTCCATTGTCAGTCCAGTGCTATTTCATTATCAATCCCAATGCTGCTATTCCATTATCAACCCAATGTTGCTATTCCATTGTCAATCCAGTGCTATTCATTATGAACCCAATGCTGCTATTCCATTATCAACCCAATGGTGCTATTCCATTATCAACCCAATGCTGCTATGCCATTATCAACCCAATGCTGCTATTCCATTGTCCCATCCAATACTGCTGTTCCATTGTCAGTATAATGCTGCTATTCCATTGTAAGTATAATGATGCTATTCCATTATCAACCCAATGCTGCTATTCCATTGTCCATCCAATGCTGCTGTTCCATTGTCAGTATAATGCTGCTATTCCATTGTCAGTATAATGCTGCTATTCCATTGTCATTATAATGCTGCTATTCCATTGTCAGTATTATACTGCTGTTCCTTTGTCAATCCAATGCTGCTGTTCCATTGTCAATCCAATGCTGCTATTCCATTGTCAATCCAATGCTGCTGTTCCATGGTCAATCCAATGCTGCTATTCCATTATCAACCCAATGCTGCTATTCCATTATCAACCCAATGCTGCTATTCCATCATCAACCCAATTCTGCTATTCCATTGTCCATCCAATGCTGCTATTCCATTGTCAGTATAATGCTGCTGTTCCATTGTCAGTATAATGCTGCTATTCCATTGCCAGTATTAATGCTGCTGTTCCATGTCAGTATAATGCTACTATTCCATTGTCAGTATAATGCTGCTATTCCATTGTCAATATAATGCTGCTGTTTCCATTTTCAGTATAATGCTGCTGTTCCATTGTCATATATGCTGCTATTCCATTATCAACCAATGCTGCTATTCCATTGTCAATCCAATTGCTTACTGTTCCATTGTCAATATAATGCTTCTATTCCATTGTCAGTATAATGCTGCTATTCCATTTATCAGTATAATGCTGCTATTCCATTGTCAATCCAATGCTGCTGTTCCATTGTCATCCAATGCTGCTGTTCCATTGTCAATATAATGCTGCTATTCCATTATCAATATAATGCTGCTATTCCATTGTCAATCCAATGCTGCTTGTTCCATTGTCAATATAATGCTGCTATTCCATTGTCAATCCAATGCTGCTATTCCATTGTCAATATAATGCTGCTATTCCATTATCAACCCAATGCTGCTATTCCATTGTCAGTATAATGCTGCTATTCCATTGTCAATCTAATGCTGCTATTCCATTCTCCATCCAATGCTGCTGTTCCATTGTCAATATAATGCTGCTATTCCATTGTCATCCAATGCTGCTATTCCATTGTCAATCCAATGCTGCTGTTCCATTGTCAATATAATGCTGCTATTCCATTGTCAATCCAATGCTGCCATTCCATTGTCAATCCAATGCTGCTATTCCATTGTCAATCCAATGCTGTTATTCCATTGTCAATCAATGCTGCTGTTGCATTGTCAATATAATGCTGCTATTCCATTGTCAATCCAATGCTGCCATTCCATTGTCAATCCAATGCTGCTATTCCAATATCAATCCAATGCTGTTATTCCATTCTCAGTCTGCCATAAGTTCCGTATTGAATGCCAACTTCAAGACATATGTCTCAGTTACACCTGGATCACAAAGACATTTCCTATTCCTGAGAAATTGCAGACCACAGATATCAGAAACTTACGTCATTCAATGGGCTCATCGCTCCAGATATAAATTGAGCAGAATCTTCTCTCTTCATGTTCTTTAAGTTTAAGGGCTTTGGGACTTTTTTGTCGGGGGGGGGGGGGGGGGGGGGGGGGGGGGGGGGGGGGGGGGGGGGGGGGGAGTCTTTTTTGGTTTTATCACATCACAAGAATGATTAATAGAATATGGATATAAAGCAAAATGTGAAAAACTAAAAATATCAGAGTGTTGTTGCCAACTAGTTCCCAAGCACGAAGAATTTACTTCAAACAGCCTTTCTTCACGATCCCACCATAGGTTTCTCAACAACGCACAGGTATTTCTCCTCTCTCTCCCCTCTCCTCTCCTCTCCTCATCTCTCTCTCCTCCTCTCTCTCCTCCCTCTCTCTCTCCCCTCTCTCTCTCTCTCTCTCTCTCCCCCTTCCTCTCTCTCCCTCCCTCCCTCTCTCTCTCTCTCTGTCTGTCTGTCTGTCTGTCTGTCTCTCTCTCTCTCTCTCTCTCTCTCTCCTTCTCCCCTCTCTCTCTCCCCCTCTCTCCTCTCTCTCTCTCTTCCCTTGTGTGTGTGTGTGTGTGTGTGTGTGTGTGTGTGTGTGTGTGGGGTGTGTGTGTGTATGTGTGTGTGTGTGTGTGTGTGTGGACTAACCCCCATTATCTGACTCTTCCATACACGGCTGAATGTGATCAAAGGAGCTTTGCTGTGTGCCTCTTTGATGTCTGCTGGTCGTCACATCTGAAGAAAATAGTCAGCTCTGTTTCGTAATTGTTCATTGAAAAGCGTCACTTTGAACCTTTTTCTGGTTAAACTAAAGAAGATTTACTGTTCCTCTGAATGAAAAAGACACATTTCAAACCAAAGACGACGCTTTTTTGACCTCTTGGTTCTCCTTCAACCCAGACTAACAAACATTCTTGCCATGAAAACGAAGAACAAACAATAACTTACCTCCTCTAGTTGGCGCACAACATGGGGTCATTCTATATCTATTTCTAAATGTGGATCATTTCTATATCTAATTTCTAAATGTGGATCATTTTTATCTATTGCTAAATGTGGATCATTTCTATATCTATTGCTAAATGTGGATCATTTTCTTATCTATTGCTAAATGTCGATCCCTTTCTATATCTATTGCTAAATGTGGATCATTTCTATATCTATTGCTAAATGTGGATCATTTCTATATCTATTGCTAAATGTGGATCATTTCTATATCTATTGCTAAATGTGGATCATTTCTATATCTATTGCTAAAAAGTCGATCATTTCTATATCTATTGCTAAAAAGTGGATCGTTTCTATAATTATATATATATATATATAAAATATATATAATATATATTTTATATATATTTTATATATAATATATAATATATATATATATTATATAATATATATATATATATATATATTGCTAAATGTGGATCGTTTCTATATCTATTGCTAAATGTGGGTCATTTTATATCTATTGCTAAATGTGGATCATTTCTATACTATTGCTAAATGTGGATCATTTCTAAAATCTATTTCTAAATGTGGATGATTTCTATATCTATTGCTAAAGTGGATCATTTCTATATCTATTTTCTAAATGTGGATCATTTCTATATCTATTTTTAAATGTGGATAATTTCTATATCTATTGCTAAATGTGGATAATTTTATATCTATTGCTAAAATGTGGATAATTTCTAAATCTTTGCTAAATGTGGATCATTTCTATATCATGCTAAATGTGGATCATTTCTATATCTATTGCTAAATGTGGATCAAATTTTTATATCTATTGCTAAGTGGATCATTTCTATATCTAAATTTTTAAATGTGAATCATTTCTATATCTATTGCTAAATGTGGATCATTTCTATATCTACTTGCTAAATGTGGATCATTTTTTATATCTATTGCTAAATGTGGATCATTTCTATAAATATATTTCTAAATGTGGATCATTTCTATAAACTATTCTAAATGTGGATCATTTCTATATCTATTGCTAAATGTGGATCATTTCTATATCTATTTCTAAATGTGGATCATTTCTATATCTATTGCTAAATGTGGATCATTTCTATACTATTGCTAAATTGTGGATCATTTCATATCTATTGCTAACTGTGGAACATTTCTATATCTATGCTAAAATGTGGATCATTTCTATATCTATTTCTAAATGTGGAAACATTTCTATATCTATTGCTAAATGTGCATCATTTCTATATCTATTGCTAAATGTGGATTATTTCTATAATCTATTTCTAAATGTGGATTATTCTATATCTATTGCTAAATGTGGATCATTTCTATATCTATTGCTAAATGTGGATCATTTCTATATCTATTGCTAAATGTCGGTCTTTCTATATCTATTGCTAAATGTCGATCATTTCTATATCTATTGCTAAATGTGGATCATTTCTATATCTATTGCTAAATGTTTGATCATTTCTATATCTATTGCTAAATGTGGATCATTCTATATCTATTTCTAAATGTGGATCATTTCTATATCTATTTCTAAATGTGGATCATTTCTAATATCTATTCTAAATGTGGATCATTTTTATATGATTGCTAAAAGGGGTCATTTCTATATCTATTTCTAAATGTGGATCACTTCTATATCTACTGCAAATGTGGATCATTTCTATATCTATTGCTAAATGTGGATCATTTCTATATCTATTGCTAAATGTGGATCATTTCTATAGCTATTGCTAAATGTGGATCATTTCTATAGCTATTTCTAAATGTGGATCATTTCTATATCTATTGCTAAATTTTGGATCATTTCTAATCTATTTCTAACTGTGGATCATTTCTATATCTATTTCTAATGTGGATCATTTCTTATATATAATTGCTAAATGTGGATCAATTCTATATCTATTGCTAAATGTGGATCATTTCTATATCTATTGCTAAATGTGGATCATTTCATATCTTATTGCTAAATGTGGGTCATTCTATATCTATTGCTAAAAAGTGGATCATTTCTATATCTATTGCTAAATGTGGATCATTTCTATATCTAATTTTTAAATTGGATCATTTCTATATCTATTTCTAAATGTGGATCACTTCTATACTATTTTTTAAATGTGGATCATTTCTATATCTATTGCTAAATGTGGATCATTTCTATATCTTTTTTCTAAATGTGGATCATTTCTATATCTACTTTCTGAATGTGGATCATTTCTATAAACTATTGCTAAATGTGGATCATTTCTATATCTATTTCTAAATGTGGATCATTTCTATATCTATTTCTAAAAAGTGGATCATTTCTATATCTATTGCTAAATGTGGATCATTTCTATATCTATTTCTAAAAGTGGATCATTTCTATATCTATTGCTAAATGTGGATCATTTCATATCTATTGCTAAATGTGGATCATTTCTATATCTATTTCTAAATGTGGATCATATCTATATCTATTTCTAAATGTGGATCATTTCTATATCTATTGCTAAATGTGGATCATTTCTATATCTAATTTTTAAATGTGGATCATTTCTATATCTATTTCTAAATGTGGGTCATTTCTATATCTATTTCTAAATGTGGATCATTTCAATCTATTTTTAAATGTGGATCATTTCTATATCTATTGCTAAATGTGGATCAAATTTTTATATCATTTCTAAATGTGCATCATTTCTATATCTATTTCTAAATGTGGATCATTTCTAATCTATTTCTAAATGTGGATCATTTCTATATCTATTGCTAAATGTGGATCATTTCTAAAACTATTGCTAAAAGTGGATCATTTCTATATCTATTTCTAAATGTGGATCATTTCTATATCTATTGCCTAAATGTGGATTTATTTCTATATCTGTTGCTAAATGTTGATCATTTCTATATCTATTTTTTAAATGGGGATCATTTTTATATTTTATTGCTAAATGTGGATCATTCTATATCTATTTCTAAATGTGGATCATTTCTATACCCATTTCTAAATGTGGATCATTCTATATCTATTTCTAAATGTGGATCATTTATACATCTATTTCTACATTCCATTCCCACATCCGTTGTTCTTCGTTATCATTGTTTGAAAGTTGTTTGACTTGCCTGAAGAAGACCAAAGAGGTCGAGACGTGTTGTGTTTTGTCTTCTATTGTTTGCCCCCTTTCGTTCGGCGGAAAAAGCCATTTTTAAAGTTTGTTTCAATTTCCGCTTGCAGTCACCTCACTTTGAATGTTGTTTTTGGTCTGTTGGATGCTGGCCTGGTATGTTGGGTTTCTGGCCTGGTCTGTTGGTTGCTGGCCTGGTCTGTTGGATGCTGGCCTGGCTGTTGGGTTTCTGGCCTGGTCTGTTGGGTTTCTGGCCTGCACGTTTTACCTTATGGTTGGAAAGCATTTTCATTTTTACCTCTACGCTTCCCCAACATTTATCTTGCTTATGTTGAAGATGCAGTTAGTTTTTAACAGAAAGAACTCGTTGTAGATTCCAGCTTGTCTACATGCCACCTGTGTTTTCATCTCTTCCCATTTAATCCATATGTATTCATGCATGCGTCACAGAAATCCGTCGGCTTCCTTCTGATTGGTAGGCAAGACGTTCGGCATTTATCTGATGTTATACTCAAAAGCCCGCGCGATTCATGCTCATTCAGTCTCCAACAAAAGGCCGGACTATCTGCCATTATCTTTTTCTACGTCTAGAAGGGATATCTCAGAGCAAAATTACAATAATGAAATCGCAGCGTCACATGACCTAAAACGCTCAGTTCCTGACAAAAATGTTTCCTACTTCTGATCTACTCAATTTATATTTAGTCGAAAATTCTTTCTAATCCAGAAATGTCCCCAGGATGACAGGGATTGGAACTGCTTCTGCTGCAGACGTTCTGTGTTAACCGGACAGAGAGGAGAATCGTCGGCACACTGAGAGAGATTACTGGGTGATTCTGGCAGAGAGAAGAAGCCTGGGCACACTGAGAGAGATGACCAGGTGTTTCTTACTTTCACTTCACTTTGGCCGCTGTGACCAATTATAACTGACCATAAGGGTCTCCCTGCCCAGCTCGTCTCTCAGTGTATCGCCTGCAAGAGGAAGGGTCACTGACTTGTCCACAAGAAGAGACGTTTCTTTATGTCACTGTTCCACCCCTACCCCACCTCCTTCCGCCCCCATTCCCCTACCCCACCCCCATCTCCTCGTTTATGATACTAAGCAGTGTATGCATCTAGTAGCAGATTGGTTGGCATGTTTAGTTCTTTTGTAGCGCAACCTGTGATCGATGAAAATAAAGGTTATCAACATCATCACCGTTATCATTGTCTGTATTATCATCATCATCGCCATCAACATCGTCCTCCTCCTCCTCCTCCTCCTCCTCCTCCTCCTCCTCCTCCTCCTCCTCCTCCACATCATCATCATCATCATCATCATCATCATCATCATCATCATCATCATCATCATCATCATCGTCATTCTCATTCTCATCATCATCATCATCATCATCATCATCATCATCATCATCATCATCATCATTCCTCTCTCTCTCCTCTCTCTCTCCGTATCTCTCTCTCCTCTCTCTCTCTCTCTCTCTCTCTCTCTCTCTCTCTCTCTCTGTGCTTCTCTCTCTCTCTCTTCTCTCTCTCTCTCTCTCTCTCTCTCTCTCTCTCTCTCTCTCTCTCTTCTCTCTGTGCTTCTCTTCTCTCTCTCTCTCTCTCTCTCTCTCTCTCTCTCTCTCTCTCTCTCTCTCTCACACACACACACACACACACACACACACACACACACACACACACACACACACACACACACACTTGACCAAAATGGCGACGAGCTAGAAACTCTTTTGCAGTGGCAGAGAATGAAATGACGAAAGCGACATCAAGGATGAAACAGAAGACAAGAAAGGATCAGAGCAGGCACGGAAAGCAATCATGTGGACAACGGAGTGGGAATGGAGGTGATGTGGCCTTGCAGGAAAACGAAAATCAGGAAGACTTGGCTCAGGCGATCAACGGCCGTTTGAGCGAAAAGGAAGAAAAGGACTCTAGACTGGAGCACAGGTTGGCCGAAGATGTTGAGGTAGATGGTGGTGGAAAGGGGTTGAAGAAAGTATTAATGGAGTTATGCGTGCGAGTTTCTAGACTGGAGAAATTGATCGAAGAGCAAACGAAAACAATTGCTTCTTTCAAGGAGGATGCGGACGGCAAACCAAAAGGCCGTGGGACCCTAAACACGGGAGACCCGCATAGTCCAACCTCCACGGACCCGGCCCTTTACGCAGGGCTGCTGTTTCCTCATCTCCTCGGCCTTTCCCTTTCACCCTTTCATCGGCCCACCAGCCTCCCCATCCAAAAGCGAGTCGAGGTCTCTAAAAGATGTCAAAAGTTCAGAAAAGCCTTTCCAAAACCTTGCGAAAATGACGTCACTTCAAAAGACGCCCAAGTCCCGAAGAAAAGAAAATGCGCCAAGACCACTAAAACACCATCAGATTCGCCCCGTGAACTGATACTGCATGACTCGACGATGAAAAAAAGTTTCAGCCAGACTCGGCAACGCATACGGTCAAACAAGTGGCCTTCCGCAATGCCTTCACTGTAGATAAAATAGAGGATGTGGCGAAGTCGCAGTGAGGAACTTAGCCTGCACCTACTGTGTGGTGCTCCACACGGGCATCAACGATCGAAAGCAAAGGGATGCAACAGAATGTGGTTCTAAAATGGCTTCCAGCAAAAAGAATAAGGCGGTATTCCAAAGCCCACTTTAGTAACCAGCTTTACCCGCTAAATCAACGTGCTGGGCAAAAAACCGTTACAACGCCCATACCTACTCAGGATCCCCCAGCGGGGTATGAAAACGTGAAACCTACTAGCTACAAAGCCATTCACAGGGCCTCCATTTCAGGCTACATCACCCAAACGCTGAAGGCGAGTAACATGGCAAGGGAATCTTGCCGCCACCTGAAATCGCCTCTTCTGAGCGACCTCGAGGGATGCAGAGACGCAGGGGCTGCGTCGGTGCCCCCCTCCGCCTGCTTTCAATGCCCCATCCTGGCTTTGGTTGCCACTTCCTCTTGGGCCCTTCAGGCCATAAACGGACAAATTTTTTAAACAAAACTATAGGTTTGAAATGTCTGCCAAAATCTTTGGAACAAAAACGGCATACTTTGTGGTTGTTTTTTTTTAGGAAGTTTGGAGGAGACCGCCCACTTTGTTTTCCTTCTCAGTTTATTCTCCTACTTTTCTATTTCCAAATACCTGTCAGACACTGATAACCTACTAGTGAAAAAAAAAGACAACGATATTGAGAAAACCTCATTTATTATGAAGGAAAAAAAAGAAAACACTAACACAAAAATCCTACAATGGACTGTCGCGTAGCTCGTATTACAAAAAGCATATATTACTTAAAGCAATATTATAAATGAAAATATTCAGTTTTTTACTAACAATCATTGAATGTAGCAGTGAAAAACGCCTGTAAAACCTGGATATTACTACCCTCCATTTTTTTTGAACAATGTTCAAGACCGTGTCAAACTGCTATATATAATGAATTTTTTTTTCGGGACCATTGCATAAGAAAAACCACCTATAACTAAAAACCATATCATCTGTTTCATGTTGGCCGTTATGGAAAAAATTCTCACAAATTAATTTTGAATTTTCCCTTAGCCTATCTACCAAAAGGACTAAACAACGAAAGCACAGAATGTTTGAGGAATTTCAGATCAAAGGAAAATGGATCATAGCAGTGTGACTTTAAAAACGCTCATGCACCTTTTTGGACAACAACTGTTCGGTTGTTTCAAATAATCGTTTATTAGATAAATATTGCGACTCCATTTAAAAACCCTTAATAATGGAAATTTTACACGTATACCTGATATGCTACCATAATCCTCCGCCATTTATTTTAAAATTTGCCTCTCCATCACTGACGCAAACATGCATGGAACAGGGAATGATCCTCTACGATCAACCACGTACCTATAACAATATCATTAATAAAAAATGGAGAACAAAGAATATTTTGAAGAAGATATGATTCCAAAATACAATAATAAAATGTGCAGATTGGTCTCTTTTAAAGATGTCTTAAAACAACATAAGAGTTTCATCGGAATATAATAGACCCAAATATAACTTTCTTAAAATATAAATAAAATCTTGAAAGAGCCAAAAAATCAATTTCCAAAGTAAAGGCAACAATTAAAGAAACAACGGAAAGTTTGTGGAAAAAAAAGTAAATTAAATTTTCGAAAAATTGAAGCAAACTTTTTCAAAGTAAAAGCAAATTCAAAGAAAAAGGGAAAGTTTTTGGAAAGGAAAAGTGTAAAATTGCAATAACAAGCAAAGGAACATTATAACTATTGAATCGAAAATAAGAATTTAAAAAATGGGAAAGTTTGGAAAGGAAAGAAGCAAGAAAAAAGGGAAAGATACTTGAATATAATAAAGATGAAAAGATGGAAAGGGAAGAAAAAGGGCTGAAAAAGGGTTTAATATCTCCCATTCCTAAAAAGTAAACAATAATAAATTCCTAGTGCTGAAAAAAAAGCAAACCCTTTGTAAACATTTTTGGGCTAATGTTAACTGCCCCAGGGACTGACAGATACTGATAAAAATTATAGGATGCATGAAAAAAAAATGGAAGCAAATACAAAAGGAACACATAAAATAAATGCAATAACCTTAATGCTTCTTTAAACAATAACAGAACTAAAAGAAGCAATACGACAAATTCAAAATAAAAAATCATCTGTAGGATTAGATGCATATCTAATCAGATTTTAAAGGGAAATTTGCCAAAAAGTTTATTAATTTCTTCATGGATATTTGATAAAGTTGAGAAGTGGTGAAATGCCGAAAATCTGGAAACAGACAATTTTTGTAAATCTACTAACGATATTTAAAAACTATAGGCCTATCGCATTAACATCCCAAGTCTGTAAACTCTCTGAAAGAAAAGTTCTAATAGACTTGTACATTATTTGCGAAAAATATTATGTAATTCCAATTAAACCCAAACTGGCTTCCGAAAAAGGGAAAATAACAACCGAATCTTTTTAAAATAATCTACTAATATAAAAAAACAATTTGCCAACGTAAATGTATATTAGCCACCTTTTTTGATATAAACAAAGCGTATGACCAAGTGTGGCATTTCCAGCTCTTGAACAAAATTAAAGACATTGGCCGTCTGGAAACGTATATAACTATATTAAATGTTTTTTGCAAGACAGGGGATACAAAATAGAATAGGAAAACTTATTCAACATCCAGAAACTTATCAATGGGAATTCCCTCAAGGGTCAGTTCTAGCTCCCCTTCTCTTCACCATATTAATGTATGATTTGCCAAGTAAGAATCGAACAATGTTGTACTTGTCCAATATGCGGATGATAAATGCATGTGGAATGGAAGTAACTCTGAAAATGAAAACACCCCAGCGTAGTATAAATATATAAAAAAGAATTACCAAAGCGAGCTTGACAAGAAGGTGAATATATGAAGCTAAATTGGGCTAAGTCTATCTTATGAAAAAACAAACATCATTCTCTTTAACAATGGCTCAAATCCAGATAGAATGCCTGTCTTTCCCTTTTGGGTAATACAACTATGATATTGTAACACAGGTAAAATTTTTGGGAGTCTTTTTTCTTCAAAATTAACATGGAACATACCACATTGATAATTTACTAACAAAGCAATGAAAACGTTAAATTTAAAACAAATAGTCTCCTAAACAAAAATGGGGACAAAACTCATGTACATTAGTAACACTGTGTAAAACTTTAATGCGATCAAAGTTAACATAAGCACAAGAAGTTTTTTTTCAGTGCTCCAAAATATTTATCAAAAAAGCTTCAAAGCATTGAATGTAAGGCATTAAAAGTAGCACTAGGTCTACCAACTCATGCTCATCATCACGAACAATTTTGAGACTCCAATGCTTCCATTAGAAGAGTATAGAAGACTAAACGTGTTGTAAATATGTAATTAAAAATTCAGCTATCAAAACATACATCAACTCTGACCGTAAAGGTTAGGTCAGATATTTACTTTCCTAAAAGAGCTAAATCAATAACCCTCAAATTACACTAGCAACATTCACAACCAAAACATAAAACCCACTCTGGCATTTCTACAGATCAAGAATTCATATCTGTCGGGCCATCATTTTTCCCAATAAACCCAAAATGGGAACTTCAAAAAGCTTATTTGACCTTGACCACACAAATATAAAGAAAGACGAAACATAAATATGCTAGCCATTATACTAAATGCCAATTGAAGAAAACTACAAAGAACCATTTAAAAGGGAAAACACAGACGGTCTTGTATAAGCAGAAAAAAAAGGGTATGCCTTTTTAATTCCTGATTTGAAAATTGAGAAATCGTTCTATATTGGATTACACAAGTCCATTTACAGCAGAACTAACAGCAATACTTAGGCCTTAAATTATTTGATCAAATTCCCTCAAACTGTATTTCAGATTCTTTTTTGTGTAGATTCTAAATCAGTTTTGCAGGCTTACAAGCCTTACAACTGCACCCCGGGCCCGAAATGATTATGAAATCAGTTGTTTGATACACATGCTAATTTTAAGGGGTACCCAGATAACGTTTTGTTGGATACCATCTCACTGTTCTTTAAAACTATAACGAAAAGGTGACAGGCAGCCAAACATGGCGCTAAGTGTGGTTCTCAGTCTGATACCCTTTATTTTTTCCCCTTTCCTTGCACGAGCAATTATGGTCTACTAAAGGTTTGCCATTTGGAATGTTTTCTAAAATGAAGTGAAACATCAAAACAACCAAGACCATTTTAATAATTTAAAATATAAAATATAACTTTATTACGACTGAAAAATTACTTTCCTTATTTACAGATGGAAACTTTATGCTTTCAAAACAAAATATATCAAAAAAATAGTTTGCATTTGTGGATTGCAAATATCTCCTAGTCATATTCTTTCATGTCAAAGCTTGAAGATATTCATTCCAGTTTTTATCGCAGATAACCGCTCAGTATATTCGATTCACCAGCTTTTGACCTTTGACTTTTTTGTAAGTCTAGAGAAAAGTCCAATTGGTCACTATTTAAAAACATTTTTTTAATGCGGGAAATGATGGAGGGGGAGAAAAGGTGAAGGGTGAGGGGGAGGAGGGGGGGGTTATAATTTTGTTGATTTGTTGTTGTTGTTTGTTGTTGTTGTTGTTGCTATTTATACTAGTATAGCTTTATATTCTTCTTGCATTCAAATGCACATACATTTCACGCCTAAGCATCCGTTATGTATAACACACATACTGAATATATGAACTCCATACAGTTTAGACATGCACAAGTTTTACTCTTTACTCATGCACTACTTTCTTCTTTTTTTTTTTCTTCGTCTAACATCACGTTTTGTGGAAAGACGTTAAATGAATGAACACACAACCCCACACAACCACAACACACACACACACAACACACACAACACCCCACACACCACCAAACACACATGTATACACTCTCTCGGTCTGTTTATTTTGTGTCCTGCCCCCTCCCTCTCAATTTTCTATCTCTCTCAATGTCTGTGTATCTGTTTAGCTGTCAAACTTCTGGTCGTCTCTCCCTCCCTCCCTCCCTCTCTCTCTCTCTCTCCTCGTCTCTCTCTCTCTCACTCTCTCTCTCCTCTCTCTCTCTCTCCTTCCACACACAACACACACACACACACACACACACACCACACACACACACACACACAACACACACACACACACACACACACACGCTCTTGGTGTTCCCATACATACATCCAATTTAGGAAAATACAATGAGATTGGAGTGCTACCTCTCACGAGGTTCGAAAGTAGCTGCGTCAAAGTTCGTTCTGAAGATTTTACACAGAAAAATTTCTGTGCAAAAGAAGTTTGTTTAAATTCTGAAAAAGATTTTGGAAAGCGAGCTAGAAGAATACAAACTACAAAATCAATCTACTCGTTTTACTTCTCACCATATCAGAGATTCCAACATAAATAGAAATGAAATCGCTGGTAAACCATCCTTTTCACCAGTTACCAAGATGGGAACAAACGAAAGCCTGCTTTGATACGACTCGTTCAGATATGTCAAAAAAAGATTCACCCAACATACTAAAAATTTCAGTATACTTACATTTGGAAAATCAGTACAAGAACCACTTAAAAAAATTTTCACAGACGGCTCAGTGCTAGAAGACAGTAGGACAGGGGCAGCTTTTGTAATACCTGACTTAAACGTGGAGAAAATGTACCATCTAGGCAGAAATTTTTCGATTTTCAGTGCCGAGTTAGCCGCCATCCTAATGTCCTTAAATTATATTCTTTATTTCCATCTAAATGTCAGTCACGTACTAGTATGTTTGATTCAGATCTGCTCTTGAAGCAATCCGGTCTTCAAATTCAAAATCCGTTTGGAGATAATAACAGAAATAAATCATGTAATACATCTTTTATCCGATAAAGGCACATCAGTTAGTTTTTGCTGGGTCCCCTCTCATTGTGGCATTTCAGCAAATGAGAGAGTCGATCAGGCTGCAAGAAAGGCAGCTCGAAATGTTGAGGGTTCAATTCCCCTTAATATTCCTTTGGACTTAACAGAATGCAATATTCTTCTAAACAAAACATCGGATGAAAGCTTCAGAAACTTGATAATGAACTCAGATACTCAGTATTATCAGAGTTGTGTTTAAATTTGGTGGCAAAATCAACTCGAAAGCCTCGTCAAACAATCATCTTGCTTCTCTGTCTAGAGAGATTAGAAGTTTACTGCACAGAATGCGGTTAAATTCCCTTCGTACAAAGTTCTGTAAAAACATTAGATGCATGTGTGGAGAAACACTCGGAGTAGGACATCTATTAATCAATTGTCCAAGTGCAAGGGAATTATATCGTAAGTCGGGCGTTTGTAGTTTATCTGACGGATCAAGTCCGTCATCTGTGCCCAAGATTTTGAATGACTACGCTTTTCTTTCTTCAGTTTGTAAATGTTTGTTACACAGCCCAGTGGGCATTTACCTTTGATGTTCTATCCTTTAATATTAGATTGTTAATTACTTAGCATTACTTACAGTACTCTTGCTGCTATGTTACACTCAGTTTGAAGCGTACTTGCCTAATTCCGGAAAATGACACATTTACATACAAGCGTGCGCGCGCACGTGCACACACACACACACACACACACACACACACACACACACACACACACACACACACACACCACTCTCACACACACCACACACACACACCACACACACACACACACACACACACACACACACACACACACACACACACACACACACACACCCGCGCACGCACACACACGCACACACTCACACACACACACACACACACACACACACACACACACACACACACACACACACACACACACACACACACACACACACACACACACTCACACACACACATACACTCACATCCACACTTTGTCCCTGTATCTGGCCATCTCCAGTCTCAACTCATATCATAAGAATGTTTTTTCATACAACACATTTTCAAGAAACAACCACAGAGTTAATACGCACATTCTACATACTTCAACACATCGTCTGATATCACTTTTAGTGGAAGGACGTTAAACTGAAGAAACTGAACACACACACACACACCACACACACACACACACACACACACACACACACACACACGCAGAGAGAGAGAGAGAGAGAGAGAGAGAGAGAGAGAAGAGAGAGAGAGAGAGAGAGAGAGAGAGACACACACACACACACACACATACTCTCACTCACTCCTTTCTTCCTCTCTCTCTCTCTCTCTCTCTCTCTCTCTCTCTCTCTCTCTCTCTCTCCTCTCTCTCTCTCTCTCTCTCTCTCTCCCCTCTCCTCTCTCTCTGATAATCGCCAACAGACAGTTCAACAGTTCGACCAGCCACTCCACAACATACGGAGGAAACAGCTGGCTGTCAAAGTTGGGTTGTTTTTTTTTTCTTTAAACTTCTTCCCTATTCCTCCCCTAACCCACCCCACACCACACCCTTCCTCAGCTCTTAGTCCCCCTCCCCTCCCCTCCCCCTCCGCTCTCCTCTTCTTTCCCTCACCCATTATTCCCCTCCCTCTCCGTCTGCTCACCTCCTCTCCCACGATGGTCCCCACCTGGCCTAGTTTTCTTGTTTGTCTCTTAGATTGTTAGGGAGGACAGAGGGTGTAAGTTGCACTTAAATGCTTTTTCCCCCCTACGTCTGACACTTTCTTTTGCTTCTTGTTCTGACAATTTCTTCAGGCTTTTTTTGTGATTTGATTTTGTTTGTTTTCGTTTTGTTTGTTCGTTTGTTTGTTTTCTGGTGATGGGGGTGGGGGGGTTGAGAGGGGGGGGGGGGGGGGGGGTCAGGGGCTCTCAATTTTTTTTAACCTTTAACTGTTTCTTTTACTGATGTCCTTTCCTTCCAAGTTTTATGTGTGTCTCTGTTCTGTCTGTTTGCTCCCTCTTTCCCACTGTGGGCTGCCACACAGACCAAACCCACTGTGGGCTGCCACACAGACCAAACCCACTGTGGGCTGCCACACAGACCAAACCCACTGTGCACATGTGGGCTGCCACACAGACCAAACCCACTGTGGGCTGCCACACAGACCAAACCCACTGTTGGCTGCCACACAGACCAAACCCACTGTTGGCTGCCACACAGACCAAACCCACTGTGGGCTGCCACACAGACCAAACCCACTGTTGGCTGCCACACAGACCAAACCCACTGTGGGCTGCCACACAGACCAAACCCACTGTGGGCTGCCACACAGACCAAACCCACTGTGGGCTGCCACACAGACCAAACCCACTGTGGGCTGCCACACAGACCAAACCCACTGTGGGCTGCCACAAGACCAAACCCACTGTTGGCTGCCACACAGACCAAACCCACTGTGGGCTGCCACACAGACCAAACCCACTGTTGCTGCCACACAGACCAAACCCACTGTGGGCTGCCACACAGACCAAACCCACTGTGGGCTGCCACACAGACCAAACCCACTGTGGGCTGCCACACAGACCAAACCCACTGTGGGCTGCCACACAGACCAAACCCACTGTTGGCTGCCACACAGACCAAACCCACTGTTGGCTGCCACACAGACCAAACCCACTGTGGGCTGCCACACAGACCAAACCCACTGTTGGCTGCCACACAGACCAAACCCACTGTGGGCTGCCACACAGACCAAACCCACTGTGGGCTGCCACACAGACCAAACCCACTGTTGGCTGCCACACAGACCAAACCCACTGTGGGCTGCCACACAGACCAAACCCACTGTTGGCTGCCACACAGACCAAACCCACCGTGGGCTGCCACACAGACCTAACCCACTGTTGGCTGCCACACAGACCAAACCCACTGTTGGCTGCCACACAGACCAAACCCACTGTTGGCTGCCACACAGACCAAACCCACTGTGGGCTGCCACACAGACCAAACCCACTGTTGGCTGCCACACAGACCAAACCCACTGTTGGCTGCCACACAGACCAAACCCACTGTGGGCTGCCACACAGACCAAACCCACTGTGGGCTGCCACACAGACCAAACCCACTGTGGGCTGCCACACAGACCAAACCCACTGTTGGCTGCCACACAGACCAAACCCACTGTTGGCTACCATACAGACCAAACCCACTGTTGGCTACCATACAGGCCAAACCCACTGTTGGCTACCATACAGGCCAAAACCCACTGTTGGCTACCATACAGACCAAACCCACTGTGGGCTGCCACACAGACCAAAACCACTGTTGGCTACCATACAGGCCAAACCCACTGTTGGCTACCATACAGACCAAACCCACTGTTGGCTACCATACAGGCCAAACCCACTGTTGGCTACCATACAGGCCAAACCCACTGTTGGCTACCATACAGGCCAAACCCACTGTTGGCTGCCACACAGACCAAACCCACTGTTGGCTACCATACAGGCCAAACCCACTGTTGGCTACCATACAGACCAAACCACTGTTGGCTACCATACAGGCCAAACCCACTGTTGGCTACCATACAGACCAAACCCACTGTTGGCTACCATACAGACCAAACCACTGTTGGCTACCATACAGCCAAACCCACTGTTGGCTCCATACAGACCAACCATGTTGGCTCCATACAGGCCAAACCACTGTTGGCTACCATACAGACCAAACCCACTGTTGCTGCCACACAGACCAAACCCACTGTTGGCTACCATACAGGCCAAACCCACTGTTGGCTACCATACAGACCAAACCCACTGTTGGCTGCCACACAGACCAAACCCACTGTTGGCTACCATACAGGCCAAACCCACTGTTGGCTACCATACAGACCAAACCCACTGTTGGCTGCCACACAGACCAAACCCACTGTTGGCTACCATACAGACCACCCCACTGTGGGCTGCCATACAGACAAAACCCACCATGGGCTGCCATATAGACCAAACCCACCATAAACTGCCATACAGACCAAACCCACCATAAATTGCCATACAGACCAAACCCAACATAAATTGCCATACAGACCAAACCCACCATGAACTGCCATACAGACCAAACCCACCATGAACTGCCATACAGACCAAACCCACCATGGACTGTCATACAGACCAAACCCACTGTGGGCTGCCATACAGACCAACCCCACCATGAACTGCCATACAGACCAAACCCACCATGAACTGCCATACAGACCAACCCACTGTGGGCTGTCATACAGCCCAAACCCACCATGAACTGCCATACAGACCAAACCCACCATGAACTGCCATACAGACCAAACCCACTGTGGGCTGTCATACAGACCACACCCACCATGAACTGCAATACAGACCAAACCCACCATGAACTGCCATACAGACCAACCCACCATGAACTGCCATACAGACCAAATCCACCATGAATTGCCATACAGACCAAATCCACTATGAATTGCCATACAGACCAACCCACCATAAACTGCAATACAGACCAAACCCACTGTGGGCTGCCATACAGACCAAACCCACCATGAACTGCCATACAGACCAAACCCACCATAAATTGCCATACAGACCAAACCCACCATAAATTGCCATACAGACCAAACCCACCATGAACTGCCATACAGACAAAAGATCTGGACATGGATCGGGTGTCTATGATTAGGAAATGTGTCCCCCACCCCCACCCCCACCCCCTCCCCTCACAGCCACATACACAGAGGCGCTGGGCAGACACGCACGTGAGCGCAATGACAAAAACTCTGCTGTTCCATGTAGGAGGTCAGCTCCACCTTCTGAGAGCAGTGGCAGATTGCCTCTAACTGCCCGCACGAGTGATCCGCTCTTTCCTTCGTGGCTGGGATCACATGTTCTAATTATGGGCTCTGCGCGGATCGACATGTAATCGCGGGTTATTTCCTTTGTTTCTGTGCACGCTGCTCATTGAGCTGAAAGGATTTAAATCCCTCTCTCTCTCTCTCTCTCTCTCTCTCTCTCTCTCTCTCTCTCTCTCTCTCTCTCTCTCTTGTGTGTGTGTGTGTGTGTGTGTGTGTGTGTGTGTGTGTGTGTGTGTGTGTGTGTGTGTGTGTGTGTGTGTGTGTGAGAGCGCGCACTCTCGCGATTGTGTGTGTGTGTGTGTGTGTGTGTGTGTGTGTGTGTGTGTGTGTGTGTGTGTGTGTTTTGTGTGTGTGTGTGTGTGTGTGTGTCTGTGTGTGTGTCTGTGTGTGTGTGTGTGTGTGTGTGTGTCTGTCTGTCTGTCTGTCTGTGTCTGTGTCTCTGTCTGTGTTTTTGTCTGTGTCTGTGTGTGTGTGTCTGTGTGTGTGCAGTTATGTGTGTAATTGTGGTTGAAGTGAGCGACTGGTTTGGGATGATGGTGGCGGATGTCAGCCAGCTGTTGAGAGATGCGGGCTTCTCATGTGCGGGATGTCTCACCTACATGGTTTTTACCACACAACTGGCAGTGGATTACGTACACATTGTCACGGCTCTGACAGGAGAACGTGCGTTTCATTGTGAATGAGCCTTTGCGAAAAATATCTGCAGCACCAACAAGATCTCTACCACGAATTTATCGATTTTAAGAAGGCCTTCCACAGGGTATGGCATGCATCATTATGGACAACCATGAGGAAATGCAACATCAATGCCAACCTAGTCCACATAGTTGAAGAGATGTACAACAAACACTAGCGCCGTCTTCCTAAATGGCGGTATAGGTGACTGGTTCCGTACCACTGTCGGCGTGCGCCAGGGATGTCTACTCTCACCAACCCTCTTCAGTGTCTTCTTAAAGAGGATCATGGAGGATGCCTTGGAAAATCATGAAGGAACAGTTGGCATCGGGGGAAGAACAATGACCAATTTGCGATTTGCAGATGATATTGACGGCCTTCCAGGAAATGAAGACGAGTTGGTGAGCTTGGTGGAACATCTTGACAAAGCAGCTTCCGCACACGGCATGGAGATCAGCGCCGAAAAGACCCAGCTCATGACCAACAGTACCAAAGGCATTAAGGCAGAGATCAAAGTCAGCAGGACAACCTTGGAAACCGTGAAGGCCTTCAAATACCTAGGATCCATCACATCTGATGAAGGCTCAAAGCCTGAGGTTGTGGCAAGGATTGCATAAACAACAGCTGTAGTGGCAAAACTTAAAACTATATGGAGAGACAAAAACCTCAGTCTTCGCTCCAAGATCCACCTAATGCGCTCCCTTGCCCTCTCAGTTTTTCTGTATGCATGTGAAACTTGGACACTCACAGCAGAGTTACAAAGATAAATTCTGGCAACTGAAATAAGATGCTACAGAAAGATCTTGGGCATCCATTACACAGACCACGTGACAAATGAAGAAGTCTGTAGAAAAATTCAACAAGCAATTGGACCTCATGAGGACCTACTCACAGTCGTCAAGAAGCTGAAAATGAAGTGGTACGGACATGTGTCCCGTTCAGCAGGCCTTGCGAAGACAGTCCTGCAAGGAACAGTCAGAGGAAGCCGCAATAGAGGAAGACAAAGGAAGAGGTGGGAGGACAATATCCGAGAGTTGACTGGAATGAGCCTAGCAGAATCTCAGCGAGCGGTGGAGGACAGGAACGGATGGAGGACAGTGTTGACCAGATCGTCAGGGGTGCCCCAACGACGACAGACGACGTCAAGGGATAGGTGAAGGTGAAGGTGAAGGATGGTGTCCGGTTTAGTAGGAGGGTGGATTTTACAATTGAATTTTGAGCAGGAAAAAAAAACCCCTGGTGATGCAGGTGTGGAAATTTGGTTCAGTTTGGAGTGCATGTGTCGGTCTTTTAAGGTTTTTGTCACGTTCAAAGGTAATTGTCGGCTTGGTCTGAAAAACAGGTTTGTGATTTTCTACTGTGTGCCAGCTGGTTTTCAGGATCCTGCCAATGGAAAGAGTGTGTGATGGAGAAGGCGGCAGGCGGTGAGCCTGTCTGTTTCTATTGGAGGCTCCGTTGCCAAAGCGGATGTTCTGGACATAGCAGTGGTGCGGCTGAAAGCATCAGTGATGGCAGCACTGGGGTGTCCATGGCTGGTGGAAAACCTCAGACATGTGGCTGCTTGTCGAGTGAAGTCTTTCATCCTTGGAGCAAAGTTTGCATAAGCGAAGGAATTTAGAATACGAAATGCTGTCTTTAGTGCAGGGGTGGTAGGAAGATGTGTAGTCTAGGTATGAATATACATCCGTGGATTTATAGAAAATTGAGGTTTTGAGCAGTCCATCTTTGAGGGAGAAGGTTATGTCCAGGAAGTTGACTGACTGGGAAATGATGCATGTAAATTTGACAGATGGATTGGTGGATGGAAGGTCTGAGTAAAGTTGAAGTTGTGGAGGTCTTGTTCTGACATGGAGGTGGCTCCCAGTCTGTCGCCGATGTACCTTTCATAGAGCTCGGGTGTTGGGCCTGCATAAGAGGTTAGCAAGCAGTAGATTGAGAATAAAGTTATTCATCTACCTGTGAAAAATTAAGCTTTGATTTCACGATTTGTGGATCAATTTTTTTTAAGTATATCAACTTCTTTTAAAAACCTGAACATGTTGAAACTAAAGTAACAATTCATCACAACACACACACACACACACACACACACACACACACACACACACACACACACACACACACACGCACACACACACACACACACACACACACACACACACACACACACACACACACACACACGGTGGCGATAAAGACAAAAAGAATCAAACTGACCGAGCGGAAATGCAGACGACAACCCATTTGAATGAAACACACACACACATCAACTCCTCTTTGGTTCAAACACCGTCCCAAGTGGTCAAGAGACAGAAGAAAGGCTGGGGACAGGGGATGCAGAGGAGGGAGGGGGCTTTGGCAGGACAGGAGTGCTCCAGGAAGATTGGGTCTGACTGGTTGCGCTGTGGGAACGATCGGATATTAAAGGGAAAGAACTGGCAAGGGGATGGGGGCAGAAGAGTGTGATCAAGGGCCGTAATCGACCCGAATCAAACTGAAGGCCGAGGAATTGGCTGAGGTCACTGAAGGTGACATACAGAGCGTTGGTCGTCTTTCAACACAGCGGAAAAGGTGACAAGCTGTTTGTTGTTGTGGTGGTGGTGGGGGGGGGGGGGTAGGAGGTATAGGAGTG
>CM031603.1:3898056-3915556 GCA_018398815.1 Conus ventricosus | reverse complement strand
TCCGGCGGCGTAAAGGGCGAAATCCTGGAGATCCAAGAGAGGAAAACGGGAAATGACAGTAAGTAATTGGGCGCTTTTTTTACGTAATTGGTTGGTAAGAAACTGGAGGAGGGACAGATATGGAAGGCTCTTGTATGAAGCTGAAAAGCATAACCTAATGACCTGTTTTGGCTGAAGGCTGGCCGGAATCATAGCTGACAATCGAAACTCTGCGACAAGCTGTGCTTGTAGGTCAGTGCTGATAAGAACAAAACGCGGGCAAATAATCTAACCCTAAAGCGTCCTGGGATATTTATTGAATACTGAAAGTCTGTGGGACCCAGGCTGTGGAGAAAACGACGAATGCAGCCATTTTGTTTGTCGACATCCAAATATTCACAAGCTTGGAAGTGGAACTACAGCTGGTATGAGAAAAGAAACTAATGGTAAAAGAGTGCAAACACGTTGAGCGAGAAACGCTGGCCTGCTTCGCGTGAAAAAAGCATAACAAGCCGCCACCTAATAATACGCCAAGAACTGTCCACTGCCAACCGCGCCGCGTCCTAGAAAGACCCTCAACACTTCATGCGACTGCTGCAGAAAACTCCAACAAAACTGGGTCATTCAGGCAGCGTCCGCCTGAATATCCTACAAAGCCACCTCTACGCCCGCCGCCGGTCAGGAACGCCAAAACACAGGACTGGGCCTAAAATAGTACTGTTTTCAAAACCGCCTGGCTCGCATCGTGTGCAATTCCTTCGTCGTCCGACCGCATGAGACTGTATTTACCTCGCTGCACCTCTAAAGCTGCTTTGCTGGGCCGCCGATAGAACTGAAACAGTTCTTGTGATGAATGGGTTTGCAGAACTCTGATAAGTGATTTAGCGCTGTCTCGATTCAACGTCGTTCAAATGGACCAGAAAAAAAAGCCCCTCTTCACATTCCCTGCAACGCCTCCCATCTAGGTGGGTGGGTGTGTGTTTGTGGTTGTGGGGGCAGCGTCATGGGTGGTGTGAGTGTGAGAGGGAGTGAGACAGACAACAGACAAAGAAGTAAACAGACAGACACACAGACTGACAAGGATGTGGAGGGAATGAGGAGAAAGAGAGGTGGGAGTGAATAAGGAATAAAAACGGATTAATTAATTTTGTTAATTTATAATTGTATCTGTTAAAAAATTAGCCCGAAGAAGTAAAAGCTTACTAATATACTTCACACTTGAATTGGAAGGGCCAATAGAGAAAGGGAAGGAGCAGTTTGAATCATCAATACTGATCTTTGTGGATCTCTAACACAGAAAAAACAAACAAGCGTGAAGCAGGACATCAGTAAAATACCAATTCTGGCCCCAACCAGGTTGTAAAAGTCGGTTTAGCATTGTGTGAGTGTGATTATATAGCTTCTCAAGAGGTTTAATGTGACTTATGCGACCGGCCCGGAAGACAACTATTTGCTTTATATGAAGATTAAGTTACGATGAGAAAAACTATAAAAACAGTTGAATTACAATTATTTTTTATTTATTTTAGATAAAATGGCTGCGGAACGTAGCATCGGATTTAAAGAATTGTAAGGAACGATTTATCGCGACAATGATAGCCGTTAAACATTGATGTTATGAATCTTGTTTTGAGTATGAGTTAAACAATAAGAATAAAAGATCATTGTGAACTATTTAACGAAGCAACCAAGTGATGAACATGACTGTAGGAGTTAAAAAACTAATATGCTGCGTGTGATTGTATGGGGAACATCCTGAAGTGTGGCAACGCCTTGGGTGAAAGAATAAAAGCGCTTTTTACTACTTTTAGATACATTATTTTTTGAGATTTACGTAAATATTGTGGCTTCAAAAATGATGGCCACAAGTAAATTCGAGGATAGAAAAACTTATACATGGAAGAAATACTTGAGATTGAAAAAAAACCTTTTTATAGGCAATATGTGTGGTGAATAGACATGGACATCATTAACCCCTCGTACGTTCTGTAAGCGTGCACATGCCGCCCATCCTAAAAGCCAGAGTCGTTCATGGGAGCCGCCAGAAAAGTGCGGTACCGTTCGATTGATTATATAACGCCCTGTGATAGTATCATGGAAACGTTTTCAACGAAACCGATAGAAGAAGCAGCTATCACGACTTGAACTCAACTGGGCTGACTACATGCATACACATTGTAACCATGCAAGTGGGAGGCTGAAGTTAAGGGTTCTGGGAGGTCTGAAGGGACAGTCCTTCAATTATATTTGAAACAACATAGTTCTATCCTATAGTTGGCATTCGCACCGCCGCTTCAAAGAGTTAGTGTTAAAACGGCAGTCCCGTAAACAGACATAATTCGACAACATGGTGTGTGTATGTGGGTGTTGGTAGCACAGTTACAATCCTGTTAAAAAGCATGCTAACAAGTGCTTATTATGGAAGCACACAAACAAGAACTGAAATTGATATCAAACCTGTCCAGTGAGTAAGAGAAGTATACTCAGGTTGAAGAGCAAAACAAACCAAAATAATTTTCACTGTAAGCATATACAAATGTCCGAGAAGCTGAATAGCGCCCTCTAAGGTTTGCTCCCAACGCTCCCCACTTTAGGTGAACCACTGAACAAACATGTAGACTTGATTTCTGTTTAACAGACGGCCCGAAGAGTCTTTAGTATTAATTAGAACAATAAAGCAAACGTGTGGGTTGGGTGGGGTGGGGGATTTAATTTTTTTTTTTGTTGTTTGGGGGTTGTGGTTATGGGTTTTACATCAAAGAATCAAGCTAAAAAAGAGCGTGGAAAGATCTTGGTCAAATCCGAACGATAAAGCAGCTGCCAGTCATAGAACGCATTGTAAAAGTTTTGTAGACTGTGAAACCAAACTCCGCTCACCTAAACCAGGGTCTAAAGTTAGTTTAAGAATGGTACACAAAAGTGCAAATGAGTCCATACTGTTATGCCGACTTTGAATCGCTCTTACCACTTACTACGGACCACACAGCAAGAACAAAAAACAAACCTATTAACCCACCAGCATATCTGGCGGATGCGTTTATTGTGTTAGTCAGATGGCCAACACACAACACCTGATGTGACAAGGCCAACGCAGCTAGTAGATGTTTTAGAACGCAGATAAACAACTTCGCAATTACTACGCCAACCACTAAATCGTCAGACATGTGTTATGACTCCTGAAACCAAAACGTTAGACTCGCTACAACCTGCTAATTTGCCGGCTTAGAGCTAACCCCTAACTGTAAAGACGCGACAGTAAGAGACCCACGGATCACAGTACTGGCAAATTCCAGAGAGCACACACACCAATTGTTAATCTTCAACTTAAGGTTGACCCCAAAAATGAAACGCCTATCTTCGTGTCTTAACTTACGAGCTACGATCCTCATTTGATCATGCAAGCAGTGACTTCTGAATATAAAGGTTACCTGATGCACATCCTTCAGAAAAAGTACAATGACTTTACGCTTACGGGTGACCTGGAGACTCTGCCCAATCATCGGATGGGAGTTAGATAAGTTGTGAGTCTCTACAAGACTTTCTGGACGAAACAATAATTTGAGCCCATCTTTTAGGGCGTAAAGGAGTTTACCCTTATGAAATACTGAACGCGTGGATAAGGTTTGACAAGACGCACTTCCTCCTAAAGGCGCTTTTCTTTTCTAGCCTAGGAGGCAAAGACATAACTGCTCTGACTATAAGACGCTCAGAAAGCCTGACAGAATTTACACTGTCAACGATGGGTGACTAGCATGATCAGTAGTGATTGGGGCTGACGTGTGGTATTGGCAGACGCTTTCTGAGGACCAGGATCGACATGCTGGGAAACATTACAAACTTAGACGCATCCCATTACATCTCTGCCCCCAGGCCTTTCTTGGACGCTTTCTTAAAGTTCCTACAAACATCCAGATTGACGTAATTATCTGATCTGCCCACACTTTCAGATGATTGAAGACGGGCTGAGGAGATTAGCATGGCCTCACATCCTTTCTGCAAAGCCAACAACAAGTATTAACGATTATGAGCACGAAACCGTCAAACTATCTATTGTACTTAGACGCCAACACGTCTGTATGATGGCTATGATCCCAACCGCGTCGACTGAGAACGTTACAATTAAAAAAGACCTCTCTGGGGTACTCGGTTAAGTATGTTGTCACAGCTTAGCCTGAGAAGCCCAATAGGGGTAATCTTGGAAGAGACTTAGAATATCCTAGAACTACACGAGCTCCACATCATTATCCCCAGCCGCAGAATGATTAAAAGAAGATCCCTGCAACCTCCTAAACTTGTGCCCTAATCTTAGACACAAAACTAATTAGTGTGCCATTACTTCCCGACAGTTGACCGAAACCACGTTGAAAAGCGGACTGCCGTCAGAGTTCAGCTGGGACCTAGACCCTTTATGGCCCAGACATAAAGTTATAACACGGTGCTTAGAACCCAAGCCACTGATGCATCAGAAAAAGACTTCTATTAAACTGAGAACAACAGCTGTTTTGCAAAACCCAGGAGAACCCACACAAACGTAAAGATGTGAAATTAGTTTAAAAAAGAACACCAAGCTATTAAATGCCCCGCTAATCCCAACAGCAACTTTAGAAGATTTAACGACCACCGGGGCGGCATTAGGATGAAGAAAAGGTTGGTAAGCTAGACAACCGTTTTTAGTGCGTCACCGTATTAGAGGGGCAATAGGGGAAGTGTTGCTAAATTTCTGTACGACGACTTTTAAACCGCTTTACCCTGAACAAGAGTCCTTTACACAACACCGACTCGGGTAATTCTAGACTCCCACTAAGACTTCTAGAAGGATTAGAACAGGGGGCTAAAGGAGCTGATGGGTGTACGACACATGCGACCTTTCCAATACAGTCCTTTACATTCAACTGAAACTAAAAGAAATTGGAAAATAAGAGGAACGTATGACAGTATAAATGAATATGTTGGTTTGCGGTCGAAGAGTATTGCGTTGCCACCAGACTTCTGTAATGAAAAAGGCAAGCTGAAGGAAAAAAAGTGGTCCCAAAAAATATAACTCACGACAACTACAAACAACGCTCTTTGAAAACAAAGTATTCAGCCACATTGGTTAATCTGCGCTCTACTTCGCATCCAGTAAACCCATCTGCTGTGTACAAGAAAGCACTAGTCTCTTACAATAACAAAGAATGACTTAATCTGATCTGCAGATGCTGTAGCATGGAGAACGTTAATAAATTAACCTGACTGAAACTTGGCCTGACTAACTAATAACCGAACTAGATCGTACTGAAGAACCGGTACAAATTGATATTAAAAACGTGTAACAAATCTAACTAATATCGGGGGGGGGGTCGGTCTGTAATTACCTTTGCTCTTAACTTAAAAAGGACTGTCTATAACTAACGTTAACTGTAATTATCTAGTTCTTAACTGTACTTTATCTAGTCTTAAAAACTATGACATAGAAATGGTCCGTCAACAGAAGGTTTCACTTTGTTTGCTGAAGCCGTCTTCGCTTGTACTGTGGGGGCTTGCGGCTGTGTTGTTAGGTATGGTGTTTTAGGTAGTTGTAACCGAAAAACCCCCACCAACAAAACAGCATCTCCTATACATAATAAACATCTTATCATTGTTTGTTTGTGTATGTTAATTTGTTTGTGTGGTTCGGCATGGCATGACTATCGAACAATTTTGTTTTGCTGATGGGATTCCTGGTGGAGTCTGTGTCCAGCAGCTATTTACGCCCAGCCGCAACACGTCCGGGACTTTAAACTTAGTAACACTACTCACTTTGTGGTACATTCACTTGTGGCACATTCTGCTCCGTCGAGGGCCCTGCGGATGTCCTGCGGATGGCCGGCGCGGCTTCTCGCTCATTTGTTTTATTCGATTAAATTTAATAGGAATCAAAATTAATAAGATTAAGAAGTAATTAATCCATGATGAATGGGCATAACTTCGTCCCAAATCGTAATACATGTCACATGCAAGGGTTTCTAGTGACTGGTGTAAATTCTGCGGGGGTATATCTTATTGGAAATCGTCTTCAATCAACCGCGCCAGTCTTACGTCTAACTTTGCATATAAACTAAGCATTGTCGGCCCTAGCCAATCTAACATTGTTGACCCGAACGGGGCGGCGTACCGAGCGAGTACTTCGCAACTCTATTAGACTTTGCTGAATCTGTTCAATGCTTGTTTCAGTGCAAATACTGTTTATTTTTCCACACGCAGCGAGAGAGTATAATCTGTCTTATGGCAGTGGGCTACGAGTAGTCTTGCGTGCTCCTAGCACTTTAATATCGTCACAATCCATTTTTAAAAGCATAAAAAATAATATAATACTGTTAAAACATGAGTTTAACGCTGGATAATTATGCAGTGCTATCGGTGTGTTATAAGTTTATTCATCCCGTGCAAAATGCTTGTTAGGAATAAAACCGCCCAACATGGAAAGATAGAAGATCCCTAAACTAGTTGCTACTTTATTGTTAGCTTTACAACAAAAGATATAGATTAAAGCACATAGACAGCCTTTCGTATTAGATTATTTTTTAATGATTTTTTTAGTGAAAAAAAGATTATTAATACGATTTAACCAACTCGGCAGTAATTAGCGGGCCGTAGTAATAGGCTAGAGCTGTTTAGCATAAACAGGTTTTTGAAATGAAGCCGCCGACCTAGGAAGGTTAGACATTGAGTCCTGTTAAGTTTATAGTTTTGTAATTACGGCAGGGATTGCCGCAAAAGACCTTGCTTGTACACTGGGGATTATCCCAGAAAATATTAGTTCATAGAAAGATTAATCTAGAAAATATTGATTTATAAGATGTCGGAGGAGTGTAGATGGAGGAGGACAATTGTTAAGCCTTGACCTTCTCTGGAAGCAATGATATTTTAGTAAAAGGCGCAGTCGTAGGTTAGAACGCCAGAACAAGCAATAGAAGATTTAGCCAAGGCAAACCGCTTACAGAAAGAACTAATTGCTCACTTAGACCTTAGATTAAAAATTAGTAGCAGGTCATGCAGAGCAACATTTACAACGTGATGACGCAATGAATGAGTATTACTTAGTGCAGGAAAAAGTTCTAACAGCACCCCCCAGTACTGTTCCTGAAACTGTTTATGAACCGTCAGAAGAACAGAAAATAGCAGAAATTGGGGATGTAGTGTGTGCTATGAGAGCCAATCTAGATTCTTTGCACAAACAATCTCAAAAACATTAACAAGATGTAATAAAATACAGTCCTTCGTATGACAATACAAAGTTCAATACGAAGTACAAAATCTCTTAGTCTCCTAAAGGGTATTGAAAAAAAGACGCGTATTGACAAACTGAGTACGCGCTAGAGTGTCGTATCAGAATGCGAAAGACTGGCTTTCAAACAGCATTTGGCAATTATCTGCCTGCCCCAAAAAGAAGAATAAGGCCTAGATTGTTTAACTCCAGTTCCAAATGAACACCCACCAATGACTTGCTGTATCTTCCACATGACAAAGTTAGAAAAAAAAAGTCAAAGATGCTCTAACTGTTTGTTGACCATTGGCCTTCAAGAATACAAAGACGCTGAACTTAAGGGATAAAAGCTCAACTGCTGTGGCTGTGGCTTTGCAACAAATATACATTATAGCACATATATATCCTAGGATGTGCTTGGGGTGAGGGAAAAGAGTTTAAAGGTCTGTAAACCAGCTTTGGTTTTAAAGCGGCATGTTACAGTTAAGAGAGGGATCCCAGCAACCATCGATCACAACCCTATAGAAAACTTTATAAGATTCTACTGAACGCCGGTTGACCTATCAATAATCTCAGAGAAATTATGGACACTACAATACACACAAGGTACAGAGAACGCACCAAAGGGTTAGGAATGGCCAGCAGTCGACTGCCATGGAACAAGAAGATTTAAAGCAACAGGCCCGAAACCAGTAAACGCATTAAATTAAAAAAAATTAGCATTACTGAAGATGTGCAGAACTCAAAAAACTCTTGCTTTTGGACTAAAAGTAAGATACTTGTATGCTCCGGAGAGGCAGAGGCGAGGATAAATTAGAGCCACTGACCTAGATGGAGCGTAGACGTGTATGAAGGTGAAAGAATTATGAAAACGAACCCCTCCCTGTATGAGTTTAAAGAGACTCTTTCTGCCTAGCGTGCTACTACGTCTAATAGCCCTGCCCGAAAAGATCGATGTCGTGAAGAGCTGCATTTGCCCGCAACACAGTGATTAACAAAAAAAGAGTGTTTGTAAACTTATTTTTTTTGTTAAACTTATGGGGGGAAACTTATGTTTTTTGCCGATGTTGGTTTTAACTGATCATGTTTTGTGGGGCCAATTTCTCGTAAGTGCTTCAGTGTCTACCTGGCCCGGAAGAAAAAGTCTTTCTCCACTCCTTTCGAAAGTTCAATTTTTTTGCCGTCTATAATCCGCACCATCGCCATAAGCTTCTAAATTCTTCGTCTGTAATGTTTTCATCCGTAGTAGGATTTGCTTATTTCGTAATCTTAATGAGGCTTATTTGGCTGATGCTAAGGCTACAATGGCTGTGTGCTTTGTAATTTAGAAGTTTTATGGTTTTAAAACAGCACTTAAAAATCATAACATGGCCGCCTAAAACTTTTCCCGAGACCTCCGAAGGCTAAAAGAGGCGGGCGCACCAACCCCAGTGGCTAAAACACAATGCCAGACCCGCACCTTAACGCTACTACAGCGGAGGAGGCCAGTAATGACATAAAAGAGTATTTAAAGCTTTAGCATATTTCTTTCTAGTAACTCTAGACGTTCCAAGTCGCTTGCTATTTCTTTTTTGACGTCTTTATTGGCTTTAATTCTATACTGTTGAACCACCTCCATTTTTTAATGAAGATTATTTTTTGAAGGAATCTAGACTTATCTTGCGTAGTATTCCTTGCAGCACTTCATCAACAGAGAAAACGCAATAAAATCAACATACTTAATGAAAATAAAGCAAGTACTGGTTAGTTGTCTGTTGTCAAACCATTATATAACCTTGTCGGATTTGAGGCAAGGTGTTTAATGTCATCTCCGTTTGTGTAGTAATACAATAACGAGCTTAAAAGGCCCATCCAAGTTTTCAGCCTTGTTTTGTATGCCTCTAATAAACGCATGGCTCTATCGGTGCGCCCTCCCTCGAGTAATAAAGAAGCGAAAAATCATCGCATTTGCCTAGGTAGTGATTCTAGCGTGGGGTAAGCCTACGGTGTCACCCCCACTTCAGCTAAGGACTTCGTTCGCTGTATCTCTGTGGTACAGACTGCTCTAAAGCAGTGAAGACAGTGCTTCTCGGGGCCTTCCCTGCACCCTCGGGGTTGCGGGGCTGTTTCCTTTGCAGAACCTCGCTAGTTAAGTCCAAGCGGCTTTTTCTGTTGTGTTTCCGACAAGGCTATCAAGATTGGCCCCATGAATTTGAAGCGGGGGGGGGGGAGGATTTGGGGGCTTGCATAGTTGACATTGGGCTTCGTATTCAAACTTTAATTTCAGTCAATTGCAGGAAGCAACGCCCAAGCCTGCTCTCTTTTTAGGATTGGGAGTCACGTTTGCCAAAATCTTTCTCTTAAATTTCTTATCGCTCTAGGGCAGAGCTGCTGCCGTTTTTGTTTCAATTCTGGGCGTTGTAAACCCCGTCATCTGTGTATTCAAAGGCCATAAACATTGTCCTGGCACTCCTATTAATCATACTCAGTTGTGTCCTGCTAGGTCTTGTAAGCTCTACTGCAGTGCATTAGGACTAGCTCTGCATTTGAGTCTGGCCCTCAGACATCTTTTTATAATATAAAAAATAATAAACAATTGTTATAAGCAATCAATAATAAACAATCTTACAATAAACAAACTATTGAACTGGGGTCTGTCCGTAAGCATACTTAGCGTCTTAGATTTTCTAACTGTGTCTTTTATTTTTTTTTAGCTCATCTTTTGTCCTTATTATAGCAATTTTTCACTGAAAACATTCTTCAAACTATCTTTGTCCGTAGTGTAAAATAAGACAACTGATTTTAACTGCGATCTAAAGTCTCTGCTTAAGACAGCATGGTATTTTTGTGTTAAGAGCCACAACAGAACGAAGCTGCGGCCGCTAAAGGCTAGCTTTACAGAGCTTTTCTTTTTAATAAGGGCTCGTTCAGCTGAACAGTCTCTATATTAAGAGGGTGCAGGCCCTCAAATATTTATAGTAATGTGCTAAACTCCTCATTTGTCGCTAGATCAACTAGAAATACTTATCGCGTCCAAATAAAAATTCCTGTCTTTTGAGACTTGTTGGCGTAAATGGTTGTGCAAATAGAACTATGTGCTCGATTGAAACCTGTATATTGTTTGTAACAAATCAAGGACAAACAGTTTTCCCACACCAGTAAAGACCGCTAGAAGTGAACAGTGCCGTTCGGGTGGCTATGAAACGGCAAACTATCCAGCTTGTTTATTAGAATATATCTTCTGCATTTTAATAAGCCTCATCTTTTAGTTGTTGTCTTCAATGTTTACCTGGGCATCACAAACCATAAAAATTGCTTGTTTATTGGGCGTTGCCGTCGCGTCTGGATGGTTATTTTATACCATCTTGCCCTACCCGTTCGCCACTTCCAAACAGGCTGTTGTCAAAGTTGATCTAAAATCCAGCCACAGCCCAGATTCGGTTTTATTAAATAGTCTTCGATCTTACATCATAAAGGCATGTTTGTTACATACATCAACTGCAGGATCCCTTTGCCTACCTCCAGCGAACAACTGTCTATGTCATCAAAGTGTTGTGAGTAAAATCCGCGCCCCGAAGACACTGATCAACTTGCATTTAGTACACAGTCCATCCGTCGCAATGTGTGGAGTATAAAAGCTGTCTGATTCTTATGATAAGGAGTGTGTGCCTTCAGTAAACAAATCAAATTCCCGTTTAATGACTTCAAAGACGGATTTAGATGTATTCCAGAGAGTGTCCTCCGCTTTGTGGTCTAGTTTCGTAGTGATTATAACTCCCTTCATAATAAATAACTGGGTTATGTTTATACTGGTGATATTGTGCCGGCCATGTCGGGTTAGTACATCAGCTAACGCAAACATTCACTAACTGTGTCATTTAGCTACAGGGCTTCTGACATACGACAGAAATCGCTAGGTATTATAAGGTCAGATGATTATAAGGTTTTCTTTTAGCGCACCTGTAATTTGGCTGAGCGGGGTTATCGATTTAGCTGTGGGAGAAGATTCTTTGCCAAATGCTTCTGCTACTGCCTCATCTTTTAACATCATCCCTTCCTCATCCCGCTTTAAGCCTGTGCTTAGACCGTTTTGGGCCTAGATCCCTGATAAACTTGCTCTGTGCGGGCGGTGTGGTTGACACCAGAGATCAGAAGAAGCTTAAAGGTCGCGCGCCGAGACAAATCCGGCGGGCCAGCCATTAATTATTACAAGTTTAACGATGCGCGCCCAATGAAGCAACAACGGAGCATTAGATCGCCGATGTAATATCGACTTTAATGAGTTTTACATGCCTGGCATTATAACAGCGGCAGCGCCAAGAGCAGGAACTTAATGTTTAAAGTTTGTCAGGCTCACGGTTGGAGTATTTACCTTTTACAGTCGGCCGTATACCTTTTACTCCGTGAGGGTGCCGTCTCTTTTCTGTTTGGATCGAGGGCACACCGTATGAGGTCATTGAAGTTAGAAAACAAAAAGAATATAATAAAATATTTGGAGAAGATGGTGACACGAGATCCTTTGGAAGAAGAAGAAAATCTCCAGGCCCTTCTGTTAAGAAGAGGAAACAGAAGTAGCACTTCTCTCATTGCCGCGAAGACTTGAAAACACCGAAGGTTCTCAATCCCTTTCAGTTAAAGAAGCAAAACACCCCGTCATTAACGCATCTCGTGCAGACATGAACAAAGAATGAACTCATTCTACATAAGCTTAGGACTAGAACCGCCTAAGTCATAGTCCATGGTGGGGCATGTGGTTTAAAGCACCATCTGTATATAGAACTGCAGGGAGGAAATTTGAAGAGGTACGATACAAAGCCAGACCCAACTAAGTTTTTAAACTAAACACAATGTGACAGAATTCCTGTTGCCGACAAAGGCGATGTAAACAATTTTTAATTGATAGTACCTGAAGCTGTCAGTCTTTTACAGAATCTTGGGGCAAGAGTTGCCAACACGATCTGAAATAGAAAATACCTCTGGGCATATTAGACCAAAACAGATGAAGCAATAGCCGTAAGGAAACGGAGGTTTAATGAGAGACACAGGGAAAAACAATTAACATTCTCCATTGCCTAGCTGAATCCTGGACGAATGCGGCGCCGCACAATAAGGGTGAACTAACAACAATGTGGCAACTTGGGTGAGCTAGATAAGAGATAGAAGAAGAAAAAAATAGCTGGCTGAGGCAAGAGAACAAGTTAGGCCAAAGAAAAGCTAAAAGTAAGCAAAAAACTGATTTAATGATAAAAGGGCGCTAGTTAGAAGTGCTGTCTACTAACAGAGCGCAGCTAGCTCACAAACACAATAGAATCAGAGAAACAGAAACAGAACACGTTAATGATAACACTACGCTAGCAGAAAAGAATAAGGACTCTTTCAGATCAAGAGGGAACAATAGGAGTATATTAACGCCTTTTGGGTTTGCTATCTCTACACTCGTTTATGCTTTAACCCAGTGCGCCAACAGGGCCAGTAGCGTCCCTCCGCACATCAGCTGAAAAGGGATGAAAACATTTGCATAATCTGGCAAACCTAGGAAAGAAGTTACAGCCAAAGCCACTGATGCTCTGCCTGGCTTAATAGCAGTGTTTTTAGGTTGTTGTCTACTATAGCAAAGTTCTGGTTATATGCTGACCGCTGAGACATTAGAGTGCTAGCTGCGGGATAATGTTTTAGTGAAATAAAGTATGGCTAAGCCAGGAAAAGTTAAAACACAACGAGCTGTCTTTCGTAGTATGACTGTCAGTGTGAAGGCAGAGTCAACAGGGCGTCTGTCTGGGCGCTTTCTGGCGTGGGGCCGCTTTAACTGCGGCTTGCGGTGGTTTATCACACGATCGCTTCTTCAGGCTAGTACTTTCGTTAAAATGAGACGGCCTTGTTTTAAGCATTTAGTTTGCCCGAAGTTTTGGCCATCTCCACTATGAGGATTTCATTATTATAATTCGGTATCACCAAATCTCAGTCAAGGCAGAGTAGCATTATAAGCCATGGCCTACAACAAAGTCAACCTTTGACCTAGCATGTGTAAGAACGTCTTCTGATACCTTGGGTAGCTGGCAGCAAATCAACAGCAGAGTTAATAGCCGCTGCTAATAACCTAGAAATTGTGTTCTGGCCAAAGCCTGTTAATTGATCCGCTACGAGACTTAGTCTGTGCTGTGCTTCCTAATAGACACAAACTATGTCCCGATGGAGTCATAAGGCTTTGCACTCCTGGCATTGTGAGGCATGTACTGGCAGCAAGATAAATTGCCCCAAGCATTAGATGTTTTTGTTCTATGGACCCCAATCGAACTTGTGCGTGTTGGTTGGAAAGAGTGGCCAGCATATCATAAGTATATTTCTCGTTTTGCCCCCCACAAATACAAATGTCCTAACCCATGATTGCGGGTCTAACTTTTTCTAAAGTCAGGTGAGGTTGATGTTAAAGCGTTGCAGATTCGTTCATAGCATTATGTCCATTGGGCTGTTAAATGGATTAAAACGCGTATGTCGTGTTAGGAGGCCTTGTAGTCGTTAGTATCGCTGTCTGGTAATAAACATGAAATTATATACTGCCCTTACTAAAGAGTAGGATGGTTTGAAAGGTTTGCATATGAACACCGCAGCCAGTAGTTTGCGCAGTAACGCCAAAATTTAACTGATTCTGAAAAAAAGCCAGAGGTGGATGACCATGCTGAGGCACTCTAAGCATTCGTTATTGCGGATTTAAATATCGATAGTGATTTGCAACCTATCTTGAAAGCCATATATTCTTCTTTCCTTGCAAGGGTTAAATGGCTGAAGGCTAAGGAGGTGGGGTTTAAAACGCCTCCTACATCGTAAGTGGCGCCGTTCGTTAAGTAAAAGGTTCCATTTTTTAAATTAGTTTTTTAAATAGTTATAAAAAGGATGTACACATATAACCAAGCAAAACGACGTGTGTTCTTAACGCACCCAATTGAAAATAGGCGCGGCGATGGAGGGTGCCCTTAATAAGGGGGTTTAAAATAATATGATTAACATATCGGAAAAAAGATAGATAACGTGGTAGAGATTAAGGATGCAAGCCAATCTATAAAACATGGAAAAATACCCGATGGTACTACAACTTTGTTTCTTTAAGAGAAAGTATTTTAGCATTTTGCAGATGTTTAAAAATTAATGAGCTAATCTTAGAGTTACTAGGAATGTTGTCCAGAATTGAAGAAGGGAGAGGTTTTCCTAAGGCCTGTTCAACACGAGTGCAACAATGAGGCAACAATGGGGGCAAACTCCAAGTTGCCTTATGTGTTGCTACATTGTTTGTCTTCAAAATTGTCACTACAGCAACTCATTATAAACCAATTAGACCCCATTGCTTTTTCCCAATAAAAGTTGTCTATGAAGTTTGTCACAGCATAAGTTGAACGTCGGGAGATATAAGCTTTTGGGGGGTTGGCAACTTTTGCATGACAACTTCAAGTGGCTTTTGTGTGAACAGTTGCACACAAGTATATCCTTAGCAACTAAAAGGGCGGAGCAAGTGCATGCGTGCGACAAAAACGGCACGTGGCCGCCACGCTTTTCTCGCTTTTTTCCACCACGCAAGCAAGCACGAATTTTGTTGCTTGCATGACAACTTTTTGTTGTGCGGTCGGCAAAATGCAGCAACCTCGTGATTGTCTCGGAACGGATCAAAAGTTGCTTGCAAAAATTGCAACCGACCATGGCAACACAAGAAAGTAGGTGCGCCACGTAGCCAAGCCAATAAAAGAAAAATGCAAAAAAAGGGGCGGAGCGACGGATTTCCATAATAGGTGCCCTCTCGTTCACATAGACGAAGCAATTTTTGCTTTGGCCAAAATTCTAGTTTTGAGGTGTTGCAACAACGAGTTGCAACTTTGGTCTATGGTTTGCAAAAAGGTTCTCGCGTGTAACCGTGCTAAGGCCTTGCTCGAATTTTAGGCTTTATGAGTAGTTGTGAAACATATCAGATTATAACACATATGACTTAAAAGTCGGTCCCTTTAGAGTTTAGAGGCAGTAGGCCCACGAATTCTCGTGAACCCAATTGTATGTCCTGTTACAACAGTTAAAACTGATACTAATGTTTAATGGCGATCCATCGACTTTCTATCGAGCTTTGCCGCCAACTAATGAGGGTTTTGCGAGATCATTACATCGGTTTGGCGGAGACAGCGAATTTAAAGAATTAATTTGAGGCTTCTTTAAAGTCAGTTGGAGTAAAAATAACTAATCAAGATGAAAAGCAGTTGTTTGTGCTAATTTAGAAGTATGCTAGAAGTAGAAGAGCAAGATTAGAATAGCAAGAAGGACTCAGTCCCGCGGACGTTAATTTTTAATGGCGCTGGAGAGAATGTAAATATGTTTGTTCACGATCACCCATGTTATTCTGCACGGAAACCCCCGTTTCAATGTACTAATAACGTCATATTTGCTGTTTTGGGGTGTTAATTTTGTTTAAAAACAGGTGTTAAATTTGGCCAAAATTGACATGTAATGGACGTGATTTGTATGTAAAAATGGGGGTTTTCGGGCAGAATCACATGGGTGGTCGTGAACGAACATATTTACATTCTCTTGGGCAGTTGAGGAGAAGTGGGTGTCGACTGCCCACTGTCCGCCGATGAAGCGCCTGCCTTGTCCGCAGTGGTGCCGCGTCCTGAGCTGCCGAGCCGGGTCTGCTTCATGCTGTCCGTCCTGGGTCCGGGGTTCTGCTCCACATCGCCACAGCGCAGAAGTAGCCCGCCCCAAAACATCAAGGTGAGGAGCAAGCCAAGGGTTGCACCGTCCGTCCTGGTTCGTGGTGTCAACATGGCGATCGCAATGGCCGCCTTCTTTCTGGCTCGCTTCGCCATGAAATTGATGTAGACGGGGACGAAGGATCCACACCTCGCCCTAAAAAACTAGTGGTCCAGATGGCATCGTGACTGACTGAAGTCCAAGTCAAAGTACTGGGTTGTACAGTCACGGTAACTGTCAATAAAGACAATAAACTTCGGAGCTCTTTACTGTCCGACTGCTCGAACTGTGACACAGTTCACGCCCCGAGAGAGAGAGAGAGAGAGAGAGAAGAGAGAGAGAAGAGAGAGAGAGAGAGAGAGAGAGAGAGAGAGATTTCGTTTTTCGCAAAATGTATTTTCATTTCTATTTTGCTTACATTACTGTTAATCATAACGATGATGGCATTCGGATGGTGATGACGACGAAGACGTGCACGACGACGACAATGAGGATGCTGCTGCTGCTGCTGATGATGATGATGATGAGGAGGGGAGGAGGAGGAGGATGAGGATGAAGATGAGGATGATGATGATGGTGATGATACTGCTTTGCTGCTGCTGTTGATGATGATGACGATGATGATGATATTGGTGATGATGATGATTATGGTGATGGCGGTGTGGTGGTGTGGTCATCGTCAACCCCATCATCATCATCATCATCATCATCATCATCATCATCATCATCATCATCATCATCATCACCATCATCTTCATCACCATCATCATCATCATCATCATCATCATCATCATCATCATCATCATCTTCTTCTTCTTCTTCTTCTTCTTCTTCTTCACAATCGTCATCATCATCATCATCATCATCATCATCATCATCATCATCATCATCATCATCATCATCATCATCATCATTATCATCATCTGAGTTGATTTGATTTGAGTTGATTCGTGAGTTGATTTTAACGTGGTGACAGCCCTGATGTGGCCCTTTGCGGTCGGCTGGGCTATAAGCAACATTATCTTATGTTATCATAACCATCATCATCATCATCATCATCATCATCATCATCATCATCATCATCATTATTTTTGTCATTATCATCGTCTTCTTCTTCTTCTTCTTTTCTTCTTCTTCTTCTTCTTCTTCTTCTTCTTCTTCGCTTTTTTCTTCGCATTCTTCTTCTTCTTCTTCTCCTTCTTCTTCTTCTTCTTCTTCTTCTTCTTCTTCTTCTTCTTCTTCTTCTTCTTCGCATCTGCACTGACCACTCACACGTAGTACAAACACACAACGGCACAACATAGCAAGACATACCGCAGACAAGCTCACAATCCAACTGCAGACACAGACGCGTATATATACAGTCGCTCCACATTACTTTGCTTTCTGGCACCAAACAGACGGCGATTTCCGAGTGTAACCCTCATGTTTATGGTACGGCCATCGCCCGTTTTCTGATCAAAGACATGACAGCCAGGGGGTAGCAGAGAGGAGGGGGGTGGGAGGAAGGAGACGACGCGGAGGAGGTAGGGGGGGGGGGGAGAAGATGGAGGGGGAATTCTGAAGGAATCGTAAATAGTCTAGATGGACGGC
>CM031603.1:3888056-3890556 GCA_018398815.1 Conus ventricosus | reverse complement strand
GAGCTGGAGTAAAACATAGAGAGTGATAGTTGGAGAAAAACAAAGAGTGAGAGTTGGAGTAAACATAGAGAGAGTTTGAGTAAAACAGAGAGAGTGAGAGCTGGTGTAAAATATAGAAACTGAGAGTTAGAGAAAAAGAAAGAGTCAGAGTTGGAGTAAAACATAGACAGTGAGAGCTGAAGTAAAACATATAGAGTGATAGTTGGAGAAAAACAAAGAGTGAGAGTTGGAGTAAACATAGAGAGAGTTTGAGTAAAACAGAGAGAGTGAGAGCTGGTGTAAAATATAGAAAGTGAGAGTTAGAGAAAAAGAGTCAGAGTTGGAGCAAAACATAGACAGTGAGAGCTGGAGTAAAGCATAGGCAGAGAGACTCGGAGTAAAACATGGAGATTGAGAGTTGGAGTAAAACATAGAGAGTGAGAGTTGGAGTAAAACATAGAGAGTGAGAGTTGGAGTAAAACATGGAGATTGAGAGTTGGAGTAAAACATAGAGAGTGAGAGTTGGAGTAAAACATAGAGAGTGAGAGTTGGAGTAAAACAGAGAGAGTGAGAGTTGGAGTGAAACATAGAGAGTGAGAGTTGGAGCAAAACATAGAGAGTGGTTGTTGGAGTAATGCATAGAGACTGAGAGTTGGTGTGAAACATAGAGAGTGAGAGTTTGAGTAAAGCATAGAGATTGAGAGTTGGAGTAAAACGTAAAGAATGACAGCTGAAGTAAATCATAGAGTGTGAGAGTTCGAGTAAAAGATAGAGAGTGAGAGTTGGAGTGAAACATTGAGAGTGAGAGTTGGAGTGAAACATAGAGTGTGAGAGTTGGAGTGAAACATAGAGAATGAGAGTTGGAGTGAAGCATAGAGAGTGAGAGTTGGAGTGTAAACATGCAGAGTGAGAGGTGGAGTGAAGCATAGAGAGTGATAGAGAAAAAACATATAGAGACTTTGCAGAGGAAAGTGTTCTTCGTCATCGGTTTGTTTTCAGTTGTATATTCTCTCTCTCTCTCTCTCCTCTCTCTCTCTCTCTTCTCTCTCTTCTCTCTCTCTCTCTCTCTCTCTCTCTCTCTCTCTCCCTCTCAAATAATGACATCCTTTTACTTGGTGACTGTAGCATCGATGCCTAGAACTCCACCATAACTTTGCTAGGATTAACACGGATTTGTGTCAACTCCAGCTAAAGGGACGGCAACACCTGGTACCATGATCAATCGTATTGACTCATTTTACCTTGGTACTTTTGAAGATGTTAATGTAGCAAATGTCACAGGTCTTTGTTAGTTTCAAAATGAGGTGACTGCATGTGGAAATAGAAACAAATTTTAGAAAGAATTATTAGTGAGCCCGCCAAACAACATGGACAAACGAATTACAAGACAAAACAACGCGTTTTGACCTTTTAGGTCTTCTTCAGGCAAGTTGAACAACATTCAGGACAATGACAACGAAGAACGGGCAATTACTTATCCTCTCAAACTGGGTGTAAGATGGGTGTTGATTTAGAAGTGATCATTTTGCTACTTTGTATATGAAAATCAGAAATACATAAATTTGAAAAAAAGAAAAGGTGGGGGACACATGTGCATGCTGTGTAGATGTCACAAACTCTTCAATTCGACTGCCTTTCTCATGGATGGCATTGCCGCTGACTATACTGTATATTATACAAGCGATACTAATATTGCCTTCCAGATTAGCATGACAGTTTTCTTGAGATTCAAGGCGAACATGCACCTATGTGACAACAAATGGTAAAACGTTACACCATTTGGGGATACAAAAGAGATCGATGAAGCAGAATAAAGAAAGACAAATTAGAACAAGAGAAACGTTTGAAATAATTCAGTGTTCAATGTATATATCTGATATATGAAATTTTCATTGAAAAAAAACAACAACAGAGATACAACTATCACATAGCGACCATCAACATTATATGTAAAGTCTCCAACAAACGTCTGTCCGTTCTGTCTCAAACTTTCACTATTGACAATTTCAATAGCAATTTTATTTCGTTGTCAATACGTCGGCCCCCTCTCAAAGGCATGCGCGATTCAATATGCCATTCAGCGACGCTTGTAATGCTTTGTAGACAGAAGATAAATGAAGTCTAGCTATTTAGGCTGGCCGCGTTGTTTTGAAATTTACTTGTGAATCGGCTCCAGAAGCCACGCCGAAGAGCGTTTAAAATAGCCGAGACGAGAGATTACAAATGCGCAGACAATAGTTGTAGTGGTGTCCTCAGAAAGGAGATATTGGATGGATACAATGCACCCGAGTTGAAAAAAAGCAAATGGACTGACACGAGTAACGAGCTGTTGACATGAAAGAGCTTCTTATAGGTTCACATGAAGGCTAAGAGTAGACGTAGAAATAGTGAAAGATCGGAATGTGACAGAAGAGGGAGTTGATTAAAGTACTTTGGTGTAAAGTTCGGCATCATGTCAGTTTTGTCTTCGTTCCATTGGAGCTTGTTACCTGTCATCCAGTTCTTAGGTCAGATATACAAG
>CM031603.1:3860556-3880556 GCA_018398815.1 Conus ventricosus | reverse complement strand
TTCCGTCTTATGTTTACCACCTTCAGTCTTGTGTTTACCATCTTCCGTCTTATGTTTACCACCTTCCGTCTTATGTTTACCACCTTCCGTCTTATGTTTACCACCTTCAGTCTTATGTTTACCACCTTCAGTCTTATGTTTACCACCTTCAGTCTTATGTTTACCACCTTCCGTCTTATGTTTATGTGTACCACCTTCCGTCTTATGTTTACCACCTTCCGTCTTATGTTTACCACCTTCAGTCTTATGTTTACCACCTTCAGTCTTATGTTTACCATCTTCAGTCTTGTGTTTACCATCCACAGTCTTATGTTTACCACTTCAATCTACTCCCCTCCCCCTATCTCATGTCTACCCCCTCCTCCCACCCCACCCCCACCCCTCCAGTCTTGCGCTTGCTACCATCATCTTTCAGGGAAAATAATTGTCTATCAATAATGGCCGCCCTTCTCTGATCAGCCTCACGTTGTGGAGGTCATCCACACGTCTGAGTGTGCTTGCCAACTGATAGGGTGGCCAAAGGAAAGCCAAGCTGTGCAGTGCAGCGCGCCTAGTCTGCTTCTGTGTTCCTTGCCAAGACTCGACCACACCCGTCGAACAACTTTTTTTCACAGCATTTTTATTTCTTTTTGTCCGAAGCCTGTAAAGCCCATTGCTTCCAATCCAGAGAAAGGTACATTCATCTCCTTCTTCTTCTTCTTCTTCTTAGGCATCTGCCCGCCTTCAACAAGCTGAAGATTCTGGCATCTACAAAAGGGGTTACAGTTTGCTGTGGGAGTTGTGGGTCAATTTATGCAGTCAGTGCTCACTACCTAACTGCATGGACAGTGGGCAGGGGAAAGTGGGGGCCACCACACTCACTATTTCAGACCTCTAGCCGTACTTTGGCAGGCCCTACTTTGGAGTGGGTAGGGAGGGTATTGTACTCTAAGCATGGGGTGGGAGGGGATGGATGGGGAGTGGGGGTGAGGGTGGAGGGTGGTTGATGGGGGGGGGGGGGGGGGGGGGGAGCGGGTGACGTAGAGGACTGTTCATCTGGACGATGTGTGCATCGCTGACGAGGAACGCTCACTGTCTATATGTCTCTCTGGTTCTTCGGGAGGGGTGGGGGGTGTCCGTGGTTCGTTCTTTCTCTGCAGGAGAGAGCGATTTCGGGGAAGGGGGGGGGGGGGGAGCGTGGTTCATTCGTTCTCTGCAGGAGAGAGCGATTTCCGAACACGAGTAACCAGCTTGTTGTCGCTGTTTCATGACACATGTAACCAGCTTGTTGTTGCTGTTTCATGACACATGTAACCAGCTTATTGTCGCTGTTTCATGACACATGTAACCAGCTTGTTGTTGCTGTTTCATGACACATGTAACCAGCTTGTTGTCGCTGTTTCATGACGCATGTAACCAGCTTGCTGTCGCTGTTTTGTGAAGAGCGCGGAACTAATGGTTGGTCTGTGAAGGAGTTCGTCAAGAAATCAACGACTGTGAACAGTTGGTCGACCGATTATCCATCTATCATCAATTATGTTTCTTGTAAGCGTGTGGACCACGAAGTCTGCTTCACCTTGAAGAAATTAAATAAGTGAATGTTATTAATTCTGTTTAGTGTATTCTGATAATAAAACCCGTCAACACAGACACCATGTTTATATCATCCAGGGCACGTGACCTTCGTGACTGGGATTCAGGTCAATTAGTCTGTCATTGCTTGGAAAATCCAAATTAAGATTGGAAGGCATCGACGCGGGTATCCGAAGTTGTGTACATGGACACACACACACTCTCTGTCTGTCTGCCTGTCTGTTTGTCTGTCTCTGTCTCTGTCTCTGTCTCTGTCTCTCTCTCTCTCTCTCTCTCTCTCTCTCTCTCTCTCTCTCTCTCTCTCTCTCTCTTACTGATGTTTAGTGCACGGACTCTCTGTCTGTCTGTCTGTCTGTCTGTCTGTCTCTCTGTCTCTCTCTCTCTCTCTCTCTCTCTCTCTCTCTCTCTCTCTCTCTCTCTCTCTCTCTCTCTTACTGAAGTTTAGTGCACGGACTCTCTGTCTGTCTGTCTGTCTGTCTGTCTGTCTCTCTCTCTCTCTCTCTATCTCTCTCTCTCTCTCTCTCTCTCTCTCTCTCTCTCTCTCTCTCTCTCTCTCTCTCTCTCTCTCTTCATTCTCCCTCAAGCTCCCTCCCCCTATCCTGCCTGTCGCTTGTTCTCAGGGTCGACGAATGAAGAGAGCGCTACCTTTATTGGATTACACTTGGGTGCCTTGCCTTGCTCTCCTGCCCCTCCCTCCACCCCTCCCGTCCCCCGCCCATCCCCACCCCCAGACCCCAGCCCCTCTGCTTCTACACCCCCCCCCCTTCCCTTCCTCTGCTTCTCAATTCTGTCAGTGCACGCTGAACAAGAGTCTGTGGAGGAAAGGAGCGACGCTACCTTTATTGGATCAGGCTGGCGGGCAGTCTGGCTATGCTGGCCCCCGACCTGGTCTGTTCGGCAACTGAATAGGCTTCTTTCCTCTTGGCCTGCCCGCTTGCTGGGAGAGTGGAGAAGGCGGTGATACGACGGAAAATGTCACACTGCAGTGTTCTGCACGAAAGAGGCCAGAAGGCAGCAGAATCCACGAAAAATTCGTAGAATAGCGACCCCCACGAAACATGAATGTAAAAATGCACCCATGTGCACGAAAACAGTATCACAATTTTCGAGTTCCTCATATTTCAAAAACTTAACATTGTTGCATTTTTTGCGTGGTTCCGAAGAACGTAAGAGTTTTTAGTTTTCGTGTATGAACAAAGAAAATTAAATTGGTACTTTTTGTAGCGAGTGCTGAAAGATCTCTGTTATCCTAATGAACGCAAAATATGAAAGAGGGTTTCTTTACAGCACTTGTGAGTGCTGCCTAAGAGTTAATTCAGGCGTATATGGAAAAGGGAATCCATTGGCCATCAACAACAACAGATTTCTCTCAGTATTCCGCCGAGTTTAGGAATTATGCATTGGCAAAACTTATAGAAAACAGTGGCGGACATGAAGGAATCTGGCATTATAACAGTGCCAGGAACGGTAACATCCCATTTGGTCTACTCCCATTTGGTCTACTCCCATTTGGTCTACTTCCATGTGGTCTACTCCCATTTCGTCTTCGGAACGGTAACATCCCATTTGGTCTACTCCCATTTGGTCTACTCCCATTTCGTCTACTTCCCATGTGGTCTACTCCCATTTCGTCTTTAGCCCCGTGATGTGGGTTACAACAGTACCAGGAACATAGCGTTATCATGTGGGTTACAACAGTACCAGGAACATAGCGTAATCATGTGGGTTACAACAGTATCAGGAACATAGCGTTATCATGTGGGTTACAACAGTACCAGGAACATAGCGTAATCATGTGGGTTACAACAGTACCAGGAACATAGCCCTGTCATGTGGGTTACAACAGTGCCAGGAACATAGCCCTGTCATGTGGGTTACAACAGTACCAAGAACATAGCCCTGTCATGTGGGTTACAACAGTACCTTAGAACCCCCTGATTTCCGTCTTCCTGCTAGACACCATAGAGCGGACGACAATGGCGAATTTTATTTGTTGTAAGCCACGCTCTGGTCTCCAGAATGCTGGATTAGAATGAGTCTGCATGGATACCAAGCTTGACCAGAACAGTATGTTGATTAGAACTCTCCACCACACACATGGGTGGATTAGAATCAGTCTGCATGGATACCAAGCTTGACCAGAACAGTGTGTTGATTAGAGCTCTCCACCACACACAGGGACATTTGGACAGAAAAATAGGTGTAGACTGACTTTACCATTCCTCAACGGGTAAAAAACAACTGGTGCTGAAGAGACTCCACCTGCCGTGTATGATGTCATTGTCTATTATTCAGGGAAGGATAAAGCTAATGCTTTTATTTCACATTCATCAGCAGTCAAAGCTCGACAAGTACAACGACGACCTTCTTGGTGTAGTACACGCATATTCTCAACTCCGTGAAATCTCTCTCACACACAAACCGAAGATGACTGTGTTATACGGAATCATCAGTTCCAGACCTGAGACATAACAGTTCACTCACTCCTAATCCCACAGTGTATCACTTCCACAAACTAAACGTTTTGAAAAAATGCCTGCTGGAAGTAGACTTTCATCGGTAGGCAAATTAGCACACGTCCTCTCTGTAAACAAGAAACAATGTATTCACCGACATGTTTCTGATTTTCTGTTATCTTGTGGTGTTCTTACTCCGGTGCAGTTTGGATTTATACAGGGAGATTCCAGCCAAGCACTCTCAGCCAGTAACACTCTCTGCCTGCTTTGATTCTGGAATGTCAACACAAAGTGTTTATTGTTATATCTCAAAGGCATTTGATATCGCTTATGGCACCGAAGTCTTCTCTTAAAGCTGAAGTAACCAGGTATAAGAGGGAAACTATTTGATTTATTTCAAGATTTTGTCAGTTACGTGTTAGAGTGACCCCAGACACTTTGCATTAAAGGTGAAACGTATGCCGTCATGTGAGTCCCAGCAGGAGTGCCAACTGAATCCGTTTTTGCCCTTCACTTGAAAAAAGATCTTTTAATCGGAAAAAAATTTCTGTGTCTAATTCATTATTTGCTGATGATACCTATTCATCACTATCTTATTTTCAGAGACACATCTTAAATGTTGACATTTTCAGAGACACATCTTAAATGTTGACATTTTCAGAGACACATCTTAAATGTTGACATTAGAAAACGCTAAGTGTGCAAAACAATGGAAAGTAAGATTCAACGAGAAAAGCAACTAATTAAAAGATACAATTCGTGATCAGCATCAGGATTCACCATTGGATAGTTGGCAACACACTCCTTCAGCCAGCAAGCTTACAGAGACATTTGGATTTAACAAGTTAGAATAGAGACGACTACATCAGGAGCATAGCTAACACACTCGATATTTTGATTGCCTTGCCAAGCTCTTATGACTATAACCTATGTAGAAGAGTTGGAAATCATATACAAGTAATGTATTATACTCCTCTCTCATTACGCTAATATCATATGAGATAGGTGTGCAGACCCACCGGCAGAATACTTCAACAGCTTCATCTTGAGGCAGTCAGAAGTACCATACAGCCAGTCAGAATTACCATACAGCGAGTCAAAGGAACAAATCACGGAAAGGTGTACGAGACGTCTTGCTTTGTCCTCAAAAAAAAAAAGAAAGAAAGAAGAAGACAGGCAAGGCAGCAATCCACCTGCACAAAAAGATAAATTACTTACGGTCACACCACTTACGACATCCAATTCCAACGCAGGTTCAACCTGGTCTGGCCCGAAGTCTCATTACATCCTACAAAACAAGCTTTGAATATTATGTATTCACTCATGAGTGTTCTAGACATAGACACTACGACAAGGACCTAACTCGCTGAAAGACAGAACTGCACTTCAGCACATTGATACCATTCACGACAGGCCTCAGGAACAATCTCCCAGACTAATAAAGTGTAGCGTCTCAGTCAGTGCATCTAAATACAATATTCCATGCGGAGACACAGCTGTAGTCATATACCCCTGCCCTGGAGATGAGCATGGTCAGGTTAGCCCATTACAGACTACGTCTCGGAGTGAGCAATCCAAGTGAAGATCTCTATAACGGCCAGTTGATGTTACATCCACCCTGTGCTAGTGATGCACCACCCACCTGGTGTTACATCCACCTGATATAGTGATGTACCACCCACCTGGTGTTACATCCACCTGAGATAGTGATGTACCACCCACCTGGTGTTACATCCACCCTGAGATAGTGATGTACCACCCACCTGGTGTTACATCCACCCTGAGAGAGTGATGTACCACCCACCTGGTGTTACACCCACCCTGAGATAGTGATGTACCACCCACCTGGTGTTACATCCACCCTGAGATAGAGATATACCGCCCACCTGGTGTTACATCCACCCTGAGAGAGTGATGTACCACCCACCTGGTGTTACATCCACCCTTAGATAGTGATGTACCACCCACCTGGTGTTACACCCACCCTGAGATAGTGATGTACCACCCACCTGGTGTTACATCCACCCTGAGATAGTGATGTACTACCCACCTGGTGTTACACCCACCCTGAGAAAAGTGATGTACCGCTACCTGGTGTTTACATCCACCCTGAGATAGTGATGCACCGCCACCTGGTGTTACATCCAACCTGTGATAGTGATGCAGCTTCTGAGATTGCCGAACATTATTTCTCGCGTTGTCCACATTACATGTTTATGAGAACGACAATTCCTACTCTTCCTTTTCACCCATATAGACACTCATTGTCATGTGACGTAGCCTCACATCAAGGCATGTGACGCTCCATCACATGAAGTTAGTGATATGAATCATTTCCCTGCCACAATTAAAGGAAGAATATTCATATGGCTTGACTAGTGTAGCGGGCGTCCCCAAAATAATGTGAGTATGACTCATTCAAGAAACGAATGTGGTCATTGGTGAAAGTGACCACTGAGTGAGAGTTTAACAAGGGCTGGTAAGGTAAGGTGCTGGTCACGTGTTTTGAACACTGAGTATGCACTCACTAGGAGAAGGGGGGAAAGAGTCAGTTTTAACCCAGCAGATGGCCTAGAGACTCGAACCTGTCAGGACGGTGGTCCTCTTTGCTGACCAGTCATTACCAGGTGAGCGATAGATAGTTGGGGAAAGCTACAGGGGGAAAACTTAAAGAAGAGAGAAAGAATTCATATGTTGAATTGAGAAGCAGGTTACTTACACGAACCTTATTCGTGTTTTCAGCCCTTCACCCTTTACCTTCGCCCTTCACCCTTCATCTTTCACCCCGTGAGGTGGTTGAAGATGGCCATGGTGTGGGGAACACACCGGTAGTTCAGCCCCAGCCAGTACCAACTCCAGGGAGAGGAGTTTGAAGCTCGTCATTTCGCAAGAGACAGAGGAAGTCGCGGAAGAGAAGACGAGACTCCAGGGCAAGAGAGTTCGAGGGGGCAGTATATTGTCTCAGAGAGAGAGACAGGGAAAGGAGAAAGCAGGGAAGCTTTTACTTGAGGCAGGCAGGTCCTCAGTGATTACGGGGGTTATGTATTCTCCTGGTCCGGAATTTTGGGTTAAAGGAATGTGAAGGCCAAGGCTTTATAGAAGCGAAACTAGACTGTTTTATCTCTCAGTGTAAAGAGAGATACATGTGTGCAGACTATTTTTCTCTCAGTGTAAAGAGAGATACATGGGTGAAGATTGATTTGTCTCTCGGTGTGAGGAGAGATACATGTGTGCAGATTTATTTGTCTCTCAGTGTGGAGAGAGATACTTGTGTAAAATCTGTTTACAAGTTGTGGTTGTGACTTAGTAAAGTGTTTTCCCTGAAGGAGAGGGGGAGAAGAAAAACATTCGGTAGTGCTCCTTTTTGGGGGATTGGAAAGATTGCGTGTGCGTATGGAGTAAATGCTGTCATGAATGCGGGTATGCAAGAGTGACAGTGTGACAGTGGTGACCCCGACTCCAGTTTCACCGGCGTAGCTGCCGTTTGTTTTTCCGGAAAAAAAAAAAAAAGAAAGATTTCTATTGTGCCCTTGGGGTTTAAAAAAAAAAGAGATTTGTACCCTCAAGGGTTTGAGGAAAAAAAAAGGTTTCTATTTGTACCCTCAAGGGTTTGAGGAAGAAAAAAAAAAGGATTTCTATTTGTGCCCTCAAGGGTTTGAGGGGGAAAGAAAAAAGAAGAAAGTTTAATTATTTATTGTGTATAATATTTGCATATTTGTGTGGTTCTATTTCTTTATGTGTTAGGGTGGTTGACATTTCTTTGGGTGCTCTACTCCGTTAAGGTTTTTTTTTTGGTAGGATTTCTTTTGACCCTCCCTCAGGGACTGATAGCCTCAACCTCCTCTTTTCGAACCTGGCAGAAAGGGGTTTACTTTTCTTTTTTTTTTTTCCCTCCAATTCCAGGGTGGTGTTGAGACCCCAAAGTTTTGGCAGGGGTTGAGGAATCGCTGTCCTGCCCTAGGGATTAGAATTTTTGTCCCTTTCCAGGACTGATTGCCCCAACCTCTTCCTGCGTTAGCAGGGGGTCTTGGAGTTGGGGAGTCAATAGTCTTTTCCCTTCTGATATATATCCTTTTTCTTTCGTTTTCCTATTGTTTTCAGTTTGATTTTTCCCCTTGCCCCTAGGTTGTGGATCAACTTTCTCGTCACGCTAGTAGTTGTAGGTGGTGGAGTTGATTACCGCTTGCCCAAATAAAACTTCTTTATCTTTTGATCACTTGTTTTTCTGGGTTGTGGATGCGTGATATTCTTTGATTTTGGTGTGAATGTGCCAATGTATTGCTTATGGGTTTTGTATTTTTGTATTATTACTGTAGTGGTGGTGAAATTATTGTGCAGTGGATTTGTTTTTACCGTTCCAGTTTCACGGGAGACAGTGTCCTATAGGGTGCTGTTCTGTGGGCTCTTTTGCTTTCGTTGATTTCTGCTCACTATTCAGGTCCTGTGTTATCCTTTCATTTCTTTTACCCCTTTTCAAAACCTCTTAAACCATTTCCTCATGGCTCCTATCTAGTTTTCTTTTCAACATTTTCATATTTTCGCGTAGGATTTCGCTAGTTTGTGTTTCTGTCCTCTTTTAATTGTTGTGATTCCATTTGTAGTTGTAAATTTATTATTCATTTTTTGTATAAGGCGGTACATTTGTTTTGTAAATTCGTTTGTAATAAGTAAGAAAGAATGAATGACACAAAGAACATTTGAGAATTAAACTAATAAAGAATTTATTTTCAGAAAAATACTTGATTGTGTTTATTTGTTATTTCTTTCTTTGGGGAAAACAGTTTTGTATTAAAACTTCATTTTGTTTGTTAAATTCCAAATGATACGTTGCAAATTATTTTGGAAAAATACATTCCTGGATTTCATATCTACCGTTTTAGTAAGCGGTTTTTTGTTTTACACGGAAATTTGAATTCTGTATTTGTATATACTATAATTACGGTTTGTGAAACATAATATCATCATATATCGCTTATTTTATATTACTCTGTGATTGTTTGGTGTATATATCTGGACGGTTATATGGATGATTTTTGGATAAATAGGTTAAACAAGCGGAACGCTTGGGTTGATGGAGAAAAACTTACTAAACTATGAGCAACAATGCATTGATAGGGCAGACATGGGGCTAAGAGAAAGAGAATCACCCACCCTTCCCAATAGAAAGTGAACAAGGAATCTAGAAAGTGAAGTAGGAAAACTAGAAAGAGAAGAAATTCAAGGCAACTAGAAAGTGAAGAAAGGAGATTACAGAGGGAAGCTGAAATTGAAGTAAAAAGATTACAGAGGGATTCTGAAATTGAGAAAATTAGATTACTGAGGGAAGCTGAAGCTGTAGAACGTCAATTTAAGTTGAGGCAGTTAGAATTAGTGAAGTTGTGAAATTAGGAAGAATAAGGCTCGAGTGAACCTCCACAGTCGGTTCCGCAAGCCATGCTCAACGAAAGCGGGCATATATTCCAAATGTTAGCCACCTTTTGATGGAAAAAACGATGTCATTGATTGTAAAAAGTTTCTTTTCCGATTTGAATATGCTCACGCAACGTCTTGTGGTTGGACCACAGGAAAATGTGGATCTGTATATTGCGTCGTTGTTTAAGGGTAGCGCTTTGAACTGTACACCTACTTGCAGCGAAACAAAAATTTAACTTGGTTCAGTGATAGAAGAACTCCTCAAGTTAAATTTCAATGTTCGGCTGATCGTTTTCCGAAAGTTCGTTCTGTGCGCCCTGAAAAGGAGAATCGTTTCCATCGTTTCTGATCCGTATTGAGTCATTGTTTGGATCGAAGGATCGATTGTCTAAACGAACAAAACTTTTCAATCACTGCGAGATCTCCTTCTTAGAGAAAAACTCTTTTCCAGAGCGTGAGCAATGATCTGGCCACTTTCCTTAAAGAAAGGCAATTTGAAAACAGTGGGAGGAAATGTGTCAGATGGCTGATCATTATTGTATCGCATCACCAGATAAGGGCGTGGCTAGGAAAGGAGAATTATCCATCTTGAGGTCTATGCGTCATGTACTATCCCATCAGACAGGGAAGGTTACAGGAAAGGATATCGGTGGGTCATATTTGAGTCCTCAAGGTTATACCTAATCTAGGAATCGGACAGGGATCTTTCCGCGGTACGAGTGACTTTCGTCCATACCAAGTACTCTCGACGAAAGACCCGTTACTCCTCAGCAAACGTTCGAGGTCGTGGACAACGGACCTCCAAGTAGACTTTTGGCAAGTTCGTGGACAGAAAAGAAGTTCACAAAATCTGTCAGCTGACGATAGACAATGCGATGTTTCTTTTGTTGATGGCAGTTCCATTTGAGGAAAAATTGGCCATTTCAAACCAAATGATTCAAAACCCGCTTTAGTCTTCCAATGATTGTGAAGTAGGCTTGTTTTGCACCAGATCAATCTGTTGATGGACTGGTGTTAGAAACGGAGCCATCAAATGGTTGAGGCTTCGGTTTTGACGGAGACACTGGGTGCACTACTGCTGGTTACGGCAATCTTCGTCCTTCAAGACCAGTATCTCAACACTGTCAAAAAGTGTAGGTCGTTTGGAGGCAAGATTGAACGTTTCCGCTGGGCGTAAATTTCAGTCGATACACCGTACTATCCGGTTTTCTTACCGCCTGTTTATTGATAACCAGTCTGCGACTTGATCTTGGGCAATTTGCCAGGTGTCGGTACAGTTCATGGTGGTGCTGGGAGGAACGTTTTTTCCTTGTCTGGTGAGTACTAGATCTTACATCATAGTGCAGGGAAAGGCTACTAAAGCGCTAAAGTCTCAAAATGGATGAACTCCAGATTACCCAGATGATTAAAAGGAAAATGCAGGAAAAGGGGACGTGACGCTGTCGGACAATTACTTTCTGCTGCTAATACCAGACTGTCGCTGAGTACCAACTGGACAATCCAAACGTACATACTGACTTGCATTCTCTACAGGTTCGTGTACCGGATCAGGGACTCAGGCATGTTGTGGTTCAAAAACCACTTAGAGAAACAGTCTGCACACGGCTCATGATGCATTGTTCGCGGGTCACTGCTGGAATCAAAGGAACCATTAAAGAGAGTTCTTGATTCTTTTTAATTGGCAGGTGTCACAAAAGGAAGTTACGAAATACTGCCGCTCATGTGTCATCTGCCAATAGCATCTCGGAAAGGTCGCGTCCATGTGCACCTTTGCACAAATTGCCTCCATTTTCCGTTCCATTCGGAAGGTAGTATTGCTTGTTGGACCGCGACCACTGTCTTCTTCGGGATATCGCTATATCTTGACTTTGGTTGGATACAGAACAGGTATCAGAAGCGTTCCACTGAAGAAGATTTGATACTCAGTATGCCGTCGCTGAAGCCTTACTTGCAATTTTTTCCAGAGTGGTCTTCAGACGAAATTCTATGGATTGTGGATCGCAATTCATTTCTGATCTCATGAGAGAATTTTACAGACTGTTGTCTATCATCTTCCATTTCAACCACGCCATTCATCCCAATCGATTGGACATGGTTGAACATTTCAATGGATTCGTTGAAGTCATGTTGAGAAAGGTTGCAAGGCAAGGCCCCAGGAATGGGATCAGTTTCAGACCGGCTTTGCTTTTTGCATACAGGGAAATGCGAACGAATCGCTGGGATTCTCTCCATTTGAGATTCTTTTCGGACACTCACCAAGGGGACTTTGGATCTATGATGACAAATGGACGGAAAAAGACGGCCATCCTGACAGTAAAAATGTTTATCAATTGTTTATGAACTGATAATCGTTGAAGGATGCATGTGAGCTTGCTTCAACCAGTCAGCTGATAGGAAAATGATGTGTACAAAAGGTCTTTGCAGACAGATAAGCAAAGGCACGTTCATCAGTGTAGGGGATAAATGTTCTTGTGTACTCTCATGATGAAAATAACAAGTTCGTGTTATGTGGAAGGGGTCCTTTTCAGGTGGTCGAAGACTTTTGAAAGTAAATTATAAGATCAAAATGGCAAACACTGAGGAAGGTATTTCATGTGAACATGTTGAAGAAGTATGTTGGAACGTACAAAATGTTGCCATCAACCCCGTCGGTTGAGTGGGATTGTCCTGTGTCAGAAAATGATGTTCAACATTGACAGACATTATCAGTGATGAATTTGTACCATGTACAACGTACAGGGACAGATCAAAGGTTATCGAATACAGCCAAATGTAGGAGTGTTTAATTACCAGTGCAGATGATGTTGTACCTTTCTATATTCTGTCTAGCAATAAGGGGATAAAATTAGAGGATATGGTTCTGTCGAATGATTTGTCTACAGTTCAAAACAGAACAGCTCAAAGACATTTGAAAGACTTTCAGGATGTGTTGACGATACCCAGGTAAAGTAAACTGGTATGAACCCCTTAGTATTCAGTTAAACTTTCTGAAAGACCAGTGCGAACCAGACCATACCCCTCCCATTTGCAAAAAAAGAGGAGGTTGAGTGAGATAATCAATGTAATGCTGGGATTTAAGGTGATAGAACCTTCTAAATCCGTACAGCTCTCAGTGGTTTTGGTGGACAAAACCTGATGGATCAGTGCGTTTCTGCATCGATTACAGAAAAAGTAAAATAAGATCACTGTGTCGATACGAAGCTGGTTATTTAGGATGGTCTTTGGCATTGCAGGAATTTCAATTTACTGTTGTACAGTGCCTGGAACACCAAAATGTCATGGCAGTTTTGTTGTCACGTGCGATGAATATTTCATGGGACAAATGTAACTGTCTTTCAAGGAAAGACTATCTGTTTTTGTCGCTTCTTATTGATTACGGTGTGATAAATTTTGACGGTGCTTGTATTGCTATGTACTGTTTAAATCAAGTGGTATTTATATGCATAATTTGCTTGTTGAATTGACTATATGTGTTGCAAGTCAATCGACTACTTGATGTTGATGTTATAACATATTTATCTTTGGTAAACAATGGAAAAAAAATCAGGTACAATTTACGTCTAACTTGCTGGTGAAGATGAATATATATGTTTGTGTGATGAGCAAATAAACCCTTCAGAAAATGTATAGTACCTGTTTTGATTGTGCAATGAGACAAACCAATTGTATATTGTTCACTGTCAACAATGGAGCAGGTGATTTTCAATGGACTATAACATAATGTGGGAAAAGAAACTATGTTTAAACTATGTTTATTTTGGTTACATGTCTATTGAGAAACTTTAACACTTGGGAAATATTTATCATTTTCATGTGGGGTTTTGAAAACATATGATGTGAGTGACAATGATCAAGGAAAATGTGCTTCATCTTAATGTATGAACACAATTTGTGCTTTGAATTGTTGATATCCCTAATTGTTTTATCCATGTAATTTGTGAAATGTATCTTGTGGATTATTGGTGATCTATTATGAATGTTTTTTTTTAGAAAAATTGAAAGTTTGAACATGCTATTTAATGGTGGATCATGATGTTGATTCTTTACGTTGATTATTAATTTGGGAATCATGTGCGATGGTTACACATTTTGAGATTAATGGCTGATGATGTGTTTAAGTTGAAGTTGTTTTCCTTTAAAAAATTTTCTGGAGAAAATTTTTTCATCCCAGGGATGGGGGGTGTAGTGACGTAGCCTCACATCAAGGCATGTGGACGCTCCATTCACATGGACGTTAGTGATAGGAATCATTTCCCCGTGCCACAATTAAAGGGAATTTCATATGGCTTGACTAGTGTAGCGGGCGTCCCAAAATAATTGTGAGTATGACTCATTCAGAAAACGAATGTGGTCATTGGGTGAAATGACATGAGTGAGAGTTTAACAAGGGGTGGTAAGGTAAGGTTGCTGGTCAGTGTTTGAACACTGAGTATGCACTCACTAGGAGAAGGGGGAAAGAGTTCAGTTTTAACCCAGAGATGGCTAAGATCGACATGGTCTGCGGTGGTCCTTTTGCTGACCAGTCTTACCAGGTGAGCGGTAGATAGTTGAGGAAAGTACAGGGGGAAAAACTTAAAGAAGAGAGAAGAATCATATGTTGAATTGAGAAGAAGTTAAAACTCATTATTCGTGTTTCAGGCCCTTTCACCTTTACCCTTCGCCCTTCACCAACTTTGATCACAATGCTTGCTGGGCCTGGTGACAGGGTAAGAGAGGTGTGTTAGTGATTATAGCTGAGCATAAATGGATCGTGAGGGCTTGCCACCATGTGATGTGAAACAATACTAGACTGCTCACCCGGCAACCTCACCTACCCAATCCTGCCTGCCCCAAGCCCCCACCCATCCAACCCCCCCCCCCTCCCCCTGTCCACCAACACACTCCCAGGGAGGCGACGAGGCTCGCCTTGCTAATGATCGTCATTTACGCAAGAGAAGAGGAAGTCGCGAAGAGATGACGGCGCGACTCCAGGACAGAGGAGTTTTCGAGGGGGCAGTTATTGTCTCAGAGAGAGGAGACAGGGAAGGAGAAAGAAGCAGCTGGGAAGTTTTAACCTTGAGGTAGGCAGGTCTCAGTGATTTACGGGAGTTATGTATTCTCTGTCCGGAATTTTGGGTTAAAGGAATGTTGAAGGCCAAGGCTTTATAGAAGAAAAACTAGATGTTTAGCTTCAGTGTAAAGAGAGATTGACATGTGTCAGACTATTTTTCTCTCAGTGTAAAGAGGAGATACATGGGTGAAGAAGATGCTTTGTTTCGGTGTGAGGTGAGATCATGTGTGCAGATTTATTTGTCTCTCAGTGTGGAAGAGAGATACTTAGGTGTAAATCTGTTTACAAGTTGTGGTTAGTGACTTAGTAAAGGTTTTCTCTGAAGGAGAGTCGGGAGAAGAAAACCATTCGGTAGTGCTCCTTTTGGGTGATTGGAAAGATTGCGTTGTGGTATGGAGTAAAGCTGTCATGAATTGCGGGTATGCACAAGAGTGACAGTGTGACACTCATCTTCGCAGAAATTCAAAAAAACTATCGAGAAATGAAAGTGAATTGGTTGACCGTTTATCAAATCTTCAAAATGGTTTTCATTCCGGCAGCTACACAGCTATGACATCGAAAGCTGTTTTCTGAGTCCATGTTATTCCGATGTAACAAACCCTGGTGGATGACAGCACAGGATTGACAGAGTACATGTCCATGGGAGCACTATCTCAACAGCTCTCTCTCTCTCTCTCTCTCTCTCTCTTCTCTCTCTCTCTCTCTCTCTCTTCTCTCTCTCTCTCTCTCTCACTCTCTCTCTCTCTCTTCTTTTCTATATCTCTATCTCTTTACTTCTTTCTCTCTCTCTCTCTCTCCTCTCTCTCTCTTCTTCTCTCTTCTTTTTCTTTCTCTCCAATCCCTATCTTCCTTCTCTCCCACCCTTTCTCTTGTTCTCTCTCTCTCTCTATCTCTCTATCTCTCTCCATTCGCTGTCTCTCCTCTCTCTCTTCCTTTCTCTCTCTTTCTCTTTCTTTCTTCTCTCTCTTTTCTTTCTTTCTCCTCTCTCTTTCTCTTCTCTCTTTCTTTCTTTCTCTTCTCTTTTCTCTTTCTCTCTTTTCATTCCTCTCGCCTTCTTTCTCTCTCTATTCTTTCCTTTCCGTCTCTCTCTCTCTCTCTCTCTCTCTCTCTTCTCTTCTCTCTCTCTCTCTCTCTCTCTCTCTCTCTCTTTCCCTCTCTCCCTTTCTCTCTCTCTTTTTCTCTCTCTCTTTCTCTCTCTCCAAGACTCTGCAAGGACTCTGGCATGGAATGCCAAACTGTGTGGGCAAGAGCACTGGGCGCTGGGCTAACATCACCGTAGGGACTATGCAACAGTGACCAGCAGGAACAATGCAGGAACTCAGCAGTGTGATAGGCCTGTTATCTTGAGCTCTTGCGATTCGCAGCCACCAGTCATCTTTCTGAAACACGGAGTTCCGATCAACTGTGTGATTCACAGTCCCTGTGAGGTCTAAACACTGATGTCACAGAGGACTGCCAGTAAGAGACCTGACCCCACCTACCCCAGTGAAAACTGCTGCCATGACACTGACCTCACTACCCCAGAGAAACAACTAACCAGTGACACTGACCTCACTACCCAGAGAAAACAGCTGCCAGTGGACACTGACCCCACTACCACAGAGAAAACAACCCAATGACACTGACCCCACTACCCCTAAAAAACAACCCCAATACACTGCCCCCACTACCCCAAAAAACCAAATAATACACGACCCACCCCCCAGAAAAACAACTAAAAAGACACTGCCCCACTACCCCAGAAAAACAACAACAGTACACGACCCCCCTACCCCATGAAACAACACCATGACACTGACCCCACTCCCCCAGAGAAAACAACTCCCATGACACTGCCCCCCACTACCCCGAGAAAAACCCCCAGACACGCCCCCACTCCCCAGAGATAAGAACAACTAGGCAGACTACGCAACCACCACAATGGGACCATTTCACTGACAACCAGACCCCCCCCCACCAATCCCATAAAATCACAGACCTAAGAATTGCATCCAGTCCTCTTTCTTCATGCATCGTCGAAAATTTTGCAAAAAAAACCCTTTTAAAAAAACGAATTAAAACTCAATTGAAAACAAACTGGGGATTTTAAAACAGACGACAGGAAAATTGCATTGAAAATGAGTGCAACACACACGCATCACTAAAGAACAAACGAAGTGATTGACAGGTGTCTGACCGCAAAAGCACCTCTTGAAATCACCGTGACTGAGCACCATACCCCTCCACTGTAAAGTCATAAAAAAGTCAACGCACCAGAACAAAAACACAGGAACAATCTAGCAAGTGTGTTAAGAAAGTGTAGGGTGCAAGAACAACTGTCACTCACGCTTTGCCCGACTCCGTCACTGTCACCAGCAAAAAACCACCTTTGAAGCAGCAAATGACTCCACCCCTGTATGGAATCCACAGCATCCCCTCCGACGCTAAATCAAAAACCCCAAAATTCAGGATCCGTCTTCCCCCCAAAAGGCAAACTTTAAACTTCTTGGGGGGGTTTTTCAAACCCTCCTTTTTGCCCGACAAGACGGAAAGGAGGGGCTCACCCAGTACGCAAAATGCCGGGGGCAAAGGTGCTGACCACGCCCCTCAGAATTGGCATACGAGGGGATGTGCACCGGTACTTGCTTTGGGGGAAACGACCTTCACAGACATACTCGTAGACACGTTCGCAGGACTTTGTCAGCTTCGGGACGGTGAAAAGATTTTTTTCCCTGCTCCCAAAAATTGCTGTCTTGCTTATTTCCCTAGAAAACCTTTTCCTTTAAAATTCATTAATTTGTGTAGGAACTGCATGTTCTATTGCAGAAAAAAGTGCATGTTTTTTTTTTTGAAACAAATTTCGTTGATCAAAAATTTTAGATTGTTCAAGCATTTCACACGGATGTATTCACCTGTCTGCCAGGGTTTTCGCTCTGGTTACGGCAAATATCAGTTTTGGACCCCGGGGAAACCCGGCCTCCAGGGAAAGGGGTAAGGGCAAACCCAAAGGCTATGTCAGAAAAGCCCATTGAAAAAACCGTAACAGATCACAGTTTCCAAAATTTAAAAAGAAAAACCAGGTAAAGCAGCCTGCCCACTGTTTTTTCGTCGGACTGAGCCCATTACCCCCACCCAGTAGAAATCGCCTGTTCTTATTCTAAAAATTTCCCCCCCAAACGTTTCAAACGTAGCTCAAACAGACTTGGAAAATGCTCCTAAATTGCCCACCAAAATCCAGTTTTCTTCAAAAAACCTTTTCCCACCAGCGATCCCCACCCATCCCGTACTTTAACGACCTCCCAGACTAAATGCCGATTTTTTCCCCCCATGTGGCCTTCCCCCCTTCCCCCCCTCTGCCTTTCATCCCTGGACAAAAATGCATTTTATTTTTCCCCCCCCCCCCCTGCCTAACAAAAATTCCGGTATCCGAATTCAATAACATTTTGCGTCTCGCCTTCCAAGTGCGGGCACGACCCCTTTGACAACCCTTCCCCCCCCCCCCCCCCCCCAAATTTACCCATCCCCGCCTCTCAGCTCCACTACCCTCCCCTTCCCCCCTCACCCCCACCCGGTTTTCTTTCCTCCGCTTGCTCCGTTCACCTTTACCCCCCCTCAGCCTCACCCCCCTCCATTCCCCCCTCCCCCAACCCTGTGATCTTGTTCCCCCCCCCCCCCCTCCCGCCCCCCCCCCCCCCCCCCCCCCCCCCCCCCCCCCCCCCCACTTCCCCCCGGGTATTGCTTAGTTACTTGGATATGTACTTTGTGCCCCGGGACGCTTGAAGCGACATAATTTTATTTGGTTGGCCATTTTCCCCTAAATATTGTTATATACACATCTTAATTGCCCTTTGACTGAATTTCTTTGCCCTTTTTTTGGGATTTTGTGTGTTCTTGGATTTTTTTATGATTGCTGATTTTATTTTTCATTGTTGTTGAACAGTATTGTGATTTTATTTTTTAATTGTTGTTGAAACGTAATCTTTTTTGTTTTTTCTCGGACTTTACCCTAAATTAATACAATGGACCATTGTAAATGTAATTAATACGATGCGGTTAGCATTGGTCCCAAAATGTTTACTTTTTTTCCCAAAAGATTCAGATGCTTTTTTTCTTCTAAACAAAACCCCCCTTCTATTCACTGCTTGGTCTTAGTGAAACCGCCTTGACTACCGTTTCAATGATACAGTTTTACCAAACTAACTAAAATTTTGTCCGACGCGATGCACATCACCTGGAAAAACGGGTTTTTAAAATATTCATAAAAGCTCGCTCACTGTCAAAAGGGGGCTGACCTTTAACCCGATAAAGTTGAATGCATGGGCTGCAGGAAAACCCTCCAACTCGCCCCTCTTTAGTTGGATTGTGTAAGGAATCCCGCGCACTTTTTCCCTTTGGGAGAAACTTTGTAACATGAGGATGTGTAAAAGCTATCCAAATGTCATTTCCCTTTTCGGGATTTTAACCCTGTCTGTTAAAACGGCAGCCGCCTGGGGTGGACCACCACTCTTTGGGTTGCTCAGCTTTTCATAATCCAACAGAATCCAAAGACATCTTCTTTCATTTCTGGGCATATCACAAAAAACAACAAAGCCCTGGGCTAACATAACATGGGCAACAAAAGCATAAGCGACCACTGTCTCATTTTTTCACTTGGGCTTGTAAACTTTCCAAAACAACAAATAAGGGGGCCCCACAACCATTCAATATCGCTGCTTCAAAAAATTTTAGTAGGGTAATTTTTCCCCCGACTTAAGCTTAGCTCCTTTCTATAGTGTACTCAATTACACAGATCCCCAAAGAAGGTATAATACCTGGGAAATATTTTCTCTCAATCGTTGATAAACTGCCCCTTAGAAGAAAAAGGGGAAAACACGAGTACTTCCCACTGGCTGACAAAAACATTTTTATAGAAATGCACAAAAAGGTGCACTTAAAAACCCAAAAAAAGTAGATGAATAAAAAAGCAAGAACAAGATCAGACAGTTAAAAATCAAAATCTGAGCATTTTTTGGGAAAAGATAAAAGCAAACGGGGAAAAGCATCTTTTGGGTCTGTTAATGAAATAATGACAATCGGAAAAAAATCAGATAATCTGCGACTATGTGGGCTGCTAAAACTTCAACAAACATTTCCTTCAGACGAATCAACAAACGGGGGCCCTTTCACTTTTTAAAACGGTTTTAACCCCAGCTGTTTTTCAATCGTTTTTTCAAAAACGATTAAATACTAAGATTATTTATCATCCCCTTACTTTCTATTAAGAAGTTGGTTCCCTTTAATTTAAACTTAAAAAAAAAAAAAGAATTGGGGCCCGAACTTTAAAAGTTTAACTTAAGTTGCTTCCTACATTGTTGAACCCTTACGTATGTTTTAATTTTTTGTTTGATCAAATGCTTTCCCTGTGGCTAAAGGGAGCAAAATGGTTCCCAAACCCCCAAACAAAGATCTAATGATTAAACAATTTTAGACCAATATCTCTTTTATCCGTGTATCGAAAACCCCAGAGATGCATGTTCACAAACCCTAACTAA
>CM031603.1:3840556-3850556 GCA_018398815.1 Conus ventricosus | reverse complement strand
GGAGGAGGAAGAGGAGAAGGAGAAGAAGAAGGAGAAGAAGAAGAAGAAGAAGAAGAAAAGAAGAAGAAAGAAGAAGAAGAAGAAGAAGAAGAAGCAGAAGGAGGAGGAGGAGGAGGAGGAGGAGGAGGAGGCGGAGGCGGAGGAGGAGGAGGAGAAGAAGAAGAAGCGAAGACGAAGACGAAGACGAACAACAACAACAACAACGACAACAACAACAACAACAACAACAAAGAGGAAGAAGAAATAAAGGAGGACGAGGTGAAGGAATAGAAAAAGGAGGAGGGAGAGAAGAGGGAGGAAGGGAGAATCACGAGAAGGAGGAGAAGAAAGTTCGAGGAGGAGGTTAGAGGAGGAGAAAGCTAGAAGAGGAGGAGAAAGAGCAGGAAAATGAGGAGGGGGAAGAGGAGGGGAGGAGAATATTAGATTTGAATCTGAGAGGCGACACTTTTATTCAATATGTTCTTTGCATAGAAAAAGGCCAGGACGCCCCATTTCCTCTCAGTATTTCATTCTGTCGGTCCTTGGTAAAAGTGTCATGGTACACAAGTGAATTTGGTAAAGAAGTCGATAGCGGCAACGTTGCAACCTCTCTCACAATAAATGAGACGTGAATGTAAATGAGCTAAAACCACATCACAATAATCCTAACATAGCACCTCGATAGCTCCCCACACCAATAGATCCATAACCCTAACCCTAACCCTAACCCTTTGCGGGGATCTACCGATGCGGGGATCTATCGGTGCGGGGATCTATCGGTTCGGTGCGGGGATTTATCGGTGCGGGGATCTATCGGGATGACCCCCACGGACCTAGCTGCACTCTCCAACATGACTTCTCACTCACGTGCAGCCACAGCTGTATTTTTCCGTCCGGTGCGAGACACTTAGTAAAAGGGCGATTACAATTGTTGTGTGCTGCTCCTCTGAACTTTCCAGTAATGTGATCGTGGTCTCTTACTGTGTCGCCTAATAATTCTCTGTTACATATCCAGCAGTGAGTGGCTGAGTCATAGCGTTCTTGGTCTTCAGGAGTCATAACAATGTCTGAAAGATTTAGTTGGTTGGAGTAGTGATTACGAACTAGTTTCATCTGCTCTAAAAATCTACTAGCTGCATTGGGACCTCTGTAAATCTCTGGTGTTGTGTGTTGGCCGTCTGACCTAACAACAATAAACGCATAAGAACAGATCTGATGGTGGGTTAATAAGGTTGTTTTTGTTCTTGCTGTTGTGGGCCGTAGTACTGTGGTAATAGCGATTCAAAGTCAGCATAAACCACGTACGGGCTCATTTGCATTTTGTGTAAATTTTTAAAACTAACTTTAGACCCTGGTTTAGGTGTGAGGAGTTTGGTTTCACAGTCTACAAAACTTTTACAATGAGTTCTATGACTGGCAGCTGCTTCTATAGTGGGGATTCTAACCAGACACCTTCTACAAATATCTTGTTTAGATTTATGCTTTGATGTATATTCTAACAGTCTGCTTATTGTTCTGATTAATACATATTGGCTCTTTGTCCTATCTGCAAACAGTATCAAGTCTACATGTTTGTTAAGCGGTTCGCCTAAAGTAGGAGCGTTGGGAGAAAACCTTAGAGGCACTAGATTAGCTTCTACAGACCATGTGTATACGTTTACAGTGATTGGTTTGTTTTGCTCTTCAAACTGAGATATACTGTTTATACTTACTGGAAAGGTTATGTTATCAAAGTTCAGTTCTTGTTTGTATGCTTCATAATTAGAAACTCTGTTTGCCTGATTTTTGACAGGATGTAAGTGCGCTAAAACGCACCACATAAAACACATGTTGTCAGAATTATGTATGTTTAAAACTGCTCGTTTTAACTCTAACTCTTTTGGGAGAGGAAGGTAAGAATTGCCGACTATAGGATAGAACTTTGTTTGCCTTAATCTGATTTCAAGGACTGTCCCTTCAGACCAGCCAGAACCCCTTAACTTTGCCTCCTCACTTGCATGGTTAAACTGTGTAAGCATGTAGTCAGCCCAGTTAGAATTAAAGTCGTGATAGCTGATTACTTCTTTCTGCCTTGTTGAAACCCAGACTGGCATGTTAGTATCATCAGGCGTTATATAATCAATCAGAACGGCCAACAACACTTTTACTGGCGGCTCGCGTTGAAGAGACTCTGGGATTTTAGAGATAGCATGTGCTACACTTTCATGAACGTTCGAGGGGTTAATGATGTCTGTCACGGTCACTAAGCCGGACGGCCCTACCACCCCTACCCACACCTATTACACACTAGAGCAGACAACACAGCACACTAACACAGCTTTACAATCACGCGCACCTCTTTATTTCACACACCCAAACATACCATGGCGCCACCACTCACGTCCATCTACAACCACACACCGGTATCCCACTTCTTCACTGACCCACCCTACCCTACTACGACCCTGAGAACCCTAACCTATGCTACAGCACCAGTTGCGGTATATCACTGCGACCTAGGGACGCAGAGATAGCCCGCACACGTGATGGCTAACTACTAAGGACAGGGATAACCCCAAGGGACTCTAATCTTTAACCTACTACCACCCACACCTCTCCCAGGACCCACCCTTCTCTTTTGACCCAGGACCACTATCGCACTGGTCACTGCGTCCCTAAGGGAGGCAACGACAAGTGCCCTACACTGTGCTGGCCACTACGTCCCAAAAGGAGGCAGTAGCTAACACCCTTAACTTTACTGCCTAACACTACACACTTAACCCTACTGCCTAACACTACACACTTAACCCTACTGCCTAACACTACACCCTTTCTACTACAACTATGGGACAACCCATCCCAGCCCGGAGAGCTCCAGTCCTCGGCGCTGTACTTGGCCCCTCACGGCTGACACCTCCCCGGAAGACTCTGCACCTCAGCGCTGACCATGGCCTCCCACAGTCCAACTCCCTGAAGACTCTACGCCCCGGCGGCGACCGTGACTCCTCACGGTCTGACTCCTCCCCTGCGCTGGGCACGACACCTGGCGCACCCACACACCAGACGCCCTCTCGACGAGTCCGGCGCTCGAAGGACATCTCCTCCTCTGAAGGCCCCGCCGGACACTGAGGGTGAGGGAAGGTCTGGTGCAGCGCCCTCTCACAGGACGCCGAACAGGGTAGAGCAACAGGTGGCTGGAGAACTCCAGGAAGAACCCCGGTAGCAGGAGGAGAGCTGCACCACAGACGGCAGCTGGCCTGGATGGTCTCCCTTCCCCAGTAAAGCAACAGGCAACGGGAAACTGCCGCTCACCTGCCGGCACGCGGCAGCAGACTGCGGTGGTCTGGCCCCACCCTCAGGACGGAACAGGATACCACCTGCTGACACAACTGTAGGCCACTACTGTAATGTTGCTACTACCCGAGTCATCAAGGCCCATAGGCTACCTGGTAAAGCTTTAACTCTCCATCTCCCTTGCCTACCTCCCACTCGGGAATGAGAGTGACCACTTGAATTTCGAATACACCCCCCATAACCCGTTATTTTGGGGTTATCAGATCCATTCCCTGCCAACCTTTACAACAGCAGTAACACAATATTCTCTCTGAGCCAATCTACGCTATTACATATGAAATTATGACTCGCACACAATTCTCAGAGAAATAATCCCAATCCAAGCAATCCAACACGGACTCCATGGGCCCCCTTAGAAAATACTAAATAAACTAGCAATTTCACAAGGAAATGTTTCCACATAGTAATCAGTAATAATACACATCACACAAAAAAAACAAAAAAACTTATCAACTCTTAGCGGTTCACAGTTCTAGCATATTCATACAAGAGAATCGGCTCACAGCGACAATCCTTCATATTCTTACCCCTTTTTGCACTGTCAAGTATCATATATCAACACAACATGATTTGTTCGCCAAAATTTCCATCCAGCACCCCACCTGTCATCTCTTGTCAGATAACCCAGTGGTTAATCCTTGTTATGCCAACACAACCATACTTCATACAATATTACATGCTGCACATCCTCCATTTTTATCCTATCAACTGCTGAGCTACCCGCCTTAAACTTTACCTCACTCTTCTTTCCGACTACTAAACTTCACAATGGGACTGTCTCCCTACAACCTAAATATCTTTCTCCTACCCTATTCTGTCACAAACACATACATCCCTGCATGTGTGACGACTGTCATTTACTTTAAAAAAAAACAAAACCAAAACCACTTCGAACCATATGGACTCACTGTCCTGTACCAAATACGTACGTCACAGATACAGTCTGCACGCGCACGACACCCGCGTCGAGAACCAAGACTCGTAACGAAAGTGAAAAGACACCAATATAAGTTGAATGGTCACGACCGTACTCCAGTATAAACCACTCGACCACAAATCAGCCTTGGCCCTACTGCACAGTTAACAGATTCCAATGCTGTGCAGGTCAACTCCAAAATCGTTAATCAATTTCAACGAACTACTACTATTTACAACTGAAATTGAGCACAATCCCTTTACGATTCACACAGACACATCTGCACCTGACTCATACTATGATCCTCAACAAAATGCAACCTCGTATTCCCACCGACATAACATGAAATAATCACAACCAATATCTACATCACCGTCCATCAACGGTTATCATATCGAACCCACATTGTCTAGCCAAACCGTCACATGACAATCGAACTCAGGAACCACTATGTACACTACTTACAGAATATACAGAAAAGAGGTAACAACACAAACCGACTGACAAGAAGTTTCAATCACAAAAACCAAGACGACATCATACCAGACAACCAGTATACGCAACAAACACAATACAACTAAACATAACATGAGACAACTACAGTACAACTCGCCATAATACAAGACAACATGACGAATGACACCACCATGAACCTAACAAATCACCAACCTGGACAGACAGACGTTCAACCACACCAGTTCTGCAACTGGCTGAAGTGGCTGCCAAACAGAGACAACACAAAACCCGGCACAGGCCAAGGGCACACCAGACCCGACGAGGACCTGGCACTAACTATGACTCGAAGTCACTCAGCTCGACTAACGGCGCTGCCGCCGCAACTACAAGGCGCGTCCACTCCGACGAACACCAGGGACCGAAGTGAAGCTATCCCAACGCATTCCGCTCTGGTCGGAATCAAGCGAACTCCACTCACAACACAAAACAACGATTGGTCAGAGCAGCGTATCCCTCCGCAGAGCTGACACGCCCGACCAACGGACTAGTTGTTGCTCGTGCAACAACACGACAATTTACCACAACAACTCACAAACTTGACAATACAACAACAGCCGATATCCTGCCCCGCCTTCTCTGGTGTAGAACCAAAGTAACAAAAGGGTAACAATCGGGAATGAAACCAACCTCCCGCTTCCATCCCTTCAACAAGTGAAGACTGGAATTCAAGAATATTTTATGACTTATTTCCCCAGCCCCCTACCTAGCCTAACCTTCCACCTTAACCAAAACGCCAAATCTTACACACGCACGCTCGCACACACACACATACATATGCACACGCGCACACACTCTATTTCTGAATTACCATTACTCCAAACACATGGATGGCTAATTTAGTACCGCCGATCGGTGACAATGTCCATGTCTACTTCACTAAACATATCGCTTAATTGTTTGTCGCTGCTAAATATTTCTTCCATCGTATATAATTTTCCATCCTCGAATTTACTTGTGGTCGTCATTTTTAAAGCCAAAATATTTACGTAAATCAAAAAAATAAATGTATATAAAAGTAAGTAAAACGCGCTTTTTATTCTTCGCCCAAGCCTCGCAACACTTCAAGACACGTTAACCTTACAATAACACCTGCTAATATTTTAGCTTTTTCTGAATCACTACAGTCAATGTTTATCACTTTGATTGCTTCGTTAAACAGTTCACTATGATCTTTTATTATATTGTCTATGTCATTCTCAAACCCAAATTCACTAAAATCAATGTTTAATACTTTCATTGTTTCGTCAAATAGTTCATTACAATTCTTTAAATCAGATTCACTGAGTTCGACAGCCATTTTTAAATCTAAAATATATTTTAAAAAAAATTGTAAATTCATAGTCTTTTCTAATCGTAAAACCTAATCTTCATTAAAGTAAATAGTTACTTCTTCAGGGCTGTGAGAAAAAGACAGATCAGCATCTTTATGAGTCATATAATCAAGTAAAATAGTAAGCAACGTTTTTGCCAGTGGGGGCCAAGAACCTGGTATTTCACAAATACTGACGACCAGATCCTTGCTTTCTTGTATTTTTATGTGATTAAAAAGATTAGTAATGGATTCTTCAAACCTACTCTTTAACTCTTCTCTATCAGCCTTCCAATCCAACTCATAAAGTATATTAGTAAGCTCTCTAATAACTACTTCGGGCTTCATTTTTTAAACCAGAATAAAATTATAAATTAAAAAATTAATTAATCAGTTTCTCTTGTAAATTCAACTGTTATTCATAGTCTTTTCTAATCGTAAAACCTGATCTTCATTAAAGCGAATAGCTACTCCTTCAGGGGTGGTAGAAACAGTCAGATTAACATCTTCAGGAGCTTTATTATCAACTAATATGGCAAATAATTTTATAACTGGTTGGGGCCAAGAATCTGGTATTTTACTGATGGCCTTCTTCACGCTTTCTCGCATGTCTATTCGATTAAAAAGATCAGTAATTAATTCTTCAAACCTGCTCTTTAACTCTTCTATATTGCCCTCCCTCTCCCAATCCAACTCGTAAAGTATATTAATAAGCTCTGTAGCTAGTTCGGCCTTCATTTTTTAAACCAAAATATAAACGACAGTTAAAAATTAATTAATTCTGTAAACCCTTAATTCTTATGTTCCTGGAGAGAATGTAAAATGTTTGTTCACGATCACCAAATCTTATCTAGCACGCAAGCCCCCGTTTTAAAATAACGATTGCGTCAATATTTGGCAGTTTTTGGGGTGTTATTCTTAGTGTGAAAACAGGTGTTGATTTTGACCAAAATTGACATGTGATGGACGTGATTTGTATGTGAAAAGGGGGGTTTTCGTGCAAAATAAGATAGGGGGTCTTGAACCCGCATATTTACATTCTCTTCATTGTTCTAATATTGCCTGACCACTTGCGTACAAGCTTTCATGCTGTATCTACGTTGTGTACAGGAAAATAAACCTAGTCGAGTTTAAAAGAATTATAGGGAATTCGCCAATTCAGTAATCTCAAGAGCGCAGATATATTACATTTTTCATGACAACCACTAATCATCAAACCGACAGCCCCATTTGTAATGTCCGCTCAGCAAAGCCGAACACATTGTTGCCAGACAGCTTTACATAGATGACATTCAGTTCGCCGAGTACAGCACGGTTAGCTGGCTGGTGGGGAGCGGCCTGCAGAAAACACCCCTTTTCCCTGACCTGCATTCATGGCTTGGCTTCTGCAACTGCGGCGAGCTGTAAAACTCCCCTGCCTCTCAAAACTAAGTCACTTGCTCTGAACAGCCGTGGCAGGGGTGCGAAGCAATGTGGATAGCGCACCAGTATTTTGCATCATTTCTGAGCCGACTGAGACATCGTCTGGTAGGGCCACGTCTGATCATGCAAGATCTGCAGGTCCTGATCGCATCAGACTGGTCGGGCTGGCTGTGGCGCCACCAGTCGTGTAGGCGTCCTCGCAACGTTGGGGCAGATCTCAGCCATACCTTACTGCTGATAGCATCACTTCACCAGATCATAACCATACTTACCGGTTTACAGCAATACCGCTCAAAGAGCAGTGCCTCACCAGTTCACGGCAATAAATCATACGCTACAGTAATTCCTCGCCAACTCTAAGGAATACCTCCCCATGAACACCCATCCTGATGACAGAAATCTTTGTATCACCTGCTCCGAGGTCTTCTCAGCACCCAGGGTTCAAAAACAGAATCTAATAAGCACCCTAAAGCAGCCAGTGAAGGGTAGGAAAATAAAACGGCAAAGTGTGGTACGGAAATAAGTTGCTTAACAACTAAAATCATTATCAAACCGTGTAAAATGTAAGGGGGGGGGTCAATATGTAAACAGTGTAAAATGTAGGGAAAATCATTTTGTAAACAGTGCAGAATGTAGGGGAAATCATTATGTAAACATGTAAAATGTAGGGGAAATCATTTGTAAACTGTAGAATGTAGGGGCAAATCATATGAAAACAGCGTAAAATGTAGGGAAAATCATTTTGTAAACAGTGTAAAATGTAGGGGAAAATCATTTTGTAAACTGTAGAATGTAGGGGCAAATCATTATGAAAACAGCGTAAAATGTAGGGGAAATCATTATGTAAACAGTGGTAAAATGTAGGGGAAAATCATTTTAAACAGTGTAGAATGTCGGGGGAAATCATCATCTAAACATGTAAAAATGTAGGGGGAAATCATTATGTAAATATGGTAAACTGTAGGGAAATCGTTATGCAAGCAGTTTAGAATAAGGGGAAATTGTTATGTAAACAGCGTACAATGTAGGGGAAATCGTTATGTAAACAGTGTAAACTGTAGCGGGGGGAATCATTATGTAAACAGTGTAACCTGTAGGGGAAATCTTTGAGGCTGTGCTTGAGGATCCATGTAAGGAAGCAAGGGAGGTAAACAGTGACAACATCAGAGTGGTCAGCTCCATTGTTTAATAACCCAAGTATTGTCAGTCATGTAAGTGCTGTCTAGTTAAGAATTGTGCAAAACAGACTGTGGTTAATTATATATATATATAATATAGAGAGAGAGAGAGAGAAGAAGAGAGAGAGAGAGAGAGAGAGAGAGAGAGAGAGAGAGAGAGAGAGAGAGAGAGAGAGAGAGAGAGAGAGAGAGAGAGAGAAAGAAAAACACAAAAACACAACAAGCTGGATTTCATTTCCAAATATTTCGAGGCCTTGCGACCTCTTCCTCAGTGGGACCTTTAATGACAGTTTTCCACACTGTGACTGACAAATCGAGTGGAAATTTTAGTTGAAATTGAACAGTTCTCGTCTGCTTTTTCTCTGTCAGGTGAGGCATACTCGTCATTTGCTTGATTTTACATTACCACCTACACATGAATCTCCCGTCCGCTCCCATCTTTCCTGAGCATAACGGTAAGCCTTTACTTGATCACTCTCCCTCCCCCTACCCCCATCTCTCTCTCTATCTCTCTCTCTCTCTCTCTCCTCTCTCTCTCTCTCTCTCTCTCTCTCTCTCTCTCTCCACCCCCCACCCCCCCACTCCCCCTCCGCCCTCCACCCCTACCCACACCCCATCCCACCCCTCACCCCCACTCCCCACCCCTGACACCCCCCCTTCCCTACCTCCACCCCCATACCCCCCACACTCCCCCCACCCACCCACTCCCACACCCTCCACACCCTACACACAACCCCACCTCCACCACCACCCACCTAACATAAGTCTCCCGTCCGCTCCCATCTTTCCTGAGCATAAGGGTAAGCCTTTAACTGATCACTCTCCCTCCCCCCTACCCCATCTCTCTCCCCCCCCCCCCCCCCCCACTACCCCTCCGCCCCCCCCCCCAACACACACCCCACACACACACCATCCCACCCCCACCCCTACTCCCCACCCCTGACACCCCCACCCCATCCTCCCCCCCCCCCCCCCACTCCCCAACTCCCACACCCCCATACGCTGCTCTATAAGTTGCTGGAATGGTGCGGTACTTATCCTTGGAATTTATTAGTTTATTGTAATTTAGTCCCTTGTGGATTCATTCCAGGAACTGGCCCTCAGCACTTGTGTCTTAAGAGGTTATCTTTTTATATTTTCTACTTTTCACAAGAAATTGTAGCTTGTTTTGTTCTTTCATGATTTTCTTTTGCTTCTTAGGTGGCACCTTTGGTTGTTTTTTGAAAACTCAACAAACGTACTACGGTATTGCACACCAGCTTTTTCTGGGATAGCATACTTCTTAAAACTGAACAGGCAAAGGAGTCAAATTACCACTTTCCGCGGTCACTGAGGAGAAACAATCAG
>CM031603.1:3790556-3835556 GCA_018398815.1 Conus ventricosus | reverse complement strand
ACATTTCACAATCACAGTCTATGTATAAAGGCAAATCATTTATGAAAATAGAGAATAGGAGAGGTCCTAATACTGATCCCTGTGGAACACCAAATTCCAAATTGAGTAATTCTGAGCGTCTGCTACAAATTTCAACAAGTTGTTGACGACCAGTAAGAAAAGATCTAATGAAGTCCATGACCTGGTTCGATAGCTTATAGTGTGCAAGTTTTTTTTTATGAGAAGGGAATGGTTTATAACATCAAAAGCTTTAGCAAAGTCTACAAAAAGAATTCCAGTAAATTCGTTATTATTTATATTTGATAGGCAATAATCAGTAAGCTGTATAAGAGACGTATGGCAGGAGTGATTGTCTCTAAAGCCTGACTGATTTTCATGAATCAAATCATAATGCTTAAAGTGAGAATATAATTGTCTTTGAATATGTCTTTCAAGTGGTTTTGACAAAATGGGTAATATTAAAATAGGTCTATAGTTGGACGGATTGGTGGAATCACCATTTTTGTGCAAAGGTATGACTTTGGCTTGTTTAAATATTTGAGGAAATTGGTTTTTATCAATGCACAAGTTGTAAATATAGGTGATTGTATCAGCGATAGCAGATGAGGCAATTTTCAGTATCCTTCCATCAATTCCATCTAAACCTCTTGTTCCAGATTGTTTTAGACACATTAGCCCATACACACTTCATTTACTGAAACTGACGGTATAGTGAAAGTTGAGGAGATGTTTTTAGAACAGCAATATTGTTTTAGTTCATGTAAATCATTTTGATTTGTATCATCATTTACTATTATGTCCTTAGCAACATTTGCAAAAATGAAAGTTCAAATCTTCCTGTGAAATATCCTTTATTGGATTCTTAACTTTAGAGTTCGATTTACCATTAGTTACAAGATTATTTGCCTTCCAGATCGATTTGAATTCTGAGAAGAGAATAGCAAATCTTGAAAATATTTTTTCTTCGCTTTTCGTTTCATGGAATTCACTTTGTTTCTTTGTTTTCAAAATTTTTCTTTGTCCTTTGACTTGAGTAAATGATCTCTTTCATGCATGTCATTGTCTATTTCCTTCGTCAACCACGGGGGGTTCATAGTATGTTTTACTCGTTTTCTAACAAAGGGAGCATGTTTATCACATATTGAACTGAAAATGTATTCCCAGTAATTGACTTCTTCATCTGGGTTTCTTATCTGATAAACATAATCTAAGCCCGAGGAAAGTAAATCATCAAGAAATACATTTTTGTCAAAATGTGTGAAAGATCTGTAAAAGATTTCCTTATGTCCCAGCTTAGGAATTTTTACACCTTTCTTCATCCATGTAAAACAAACAGAGGAATGATCACTGCATCCGATTTGAACAGAACATACTTCCACAATATTTGCTCTTGAGGTGACGTAAACATGATCAATTAAAGTTTCCGAGTGTTCAGTAATGCGTGTTGGTCGATCGATGATTTGTTCTATTCCATACATTGAATAACTGTGACTCCATTTTGTTCCTGGTATTGTTAAATCAATATTTAAGTCACCCAAAACAATCATTTTTTGGATGCTAAGATAGCAGAATCCATCATCAAATTAAACTTATCATACCAGTCAGTTGTTTCGGCTGGGTTTCTGTATAGAATCCTATGTAATCGGTTTACCAATGTTTAAGACTTATTTCTGTCCAACAGATTCATGCCATAATTCTCTAAAGTGACAGTCTTTTAAATCTTACTGAATTTGCACAATATAAAAGTAATCCTGTTGATTTTGGTGCAGCTGGATCAAGTCGAATTATGTCATAATTCGGCATGTACATATCGGAATCTGGTATCATATTCGTAAATCTAGATTCAGCTATGCAAAAACCATGAAAGTTATTCCCATTTGTGTTAAAATTGTAATAATGTCATCAGTCTTATTTCTGGCACTGTTAATATTTAGATATCCAACACGAAGCCCCTCGTGTGAGGGCCATGCACTTAACGTAGAAGGCATCATATTACCACTTTAACATTCATTATACAACCACAGGCCTATGCACAAAAGTACTTCTTATTACAAAGTGATGGGTAGTTAAATATACACAATATAGCCACAAACGGTAAACTGTTGAATGAAAAATCAGACAGATTATGTCTATCAACTTTATCAATATGAGACAAATTAACAACGTACATCAAGGAAAATAACATGAAACGTTTTATCAAAACACATTGTTAACAAGGTTTGTAGGCTACAAATCAATTCTTTACGGCCAGAAGAACGAAAAGCAATGATTGATGAAAATGGTAGACGAAAATGAGAATAAACAGGAGACAAGAATTACATATGCATACAATCAGAATCAAGTATTAATTATTTGTAATAACAGTGCAGTGACTTCCATCAAAGCCAGCAGGTGCAACACCGGGTAATACCACACACACAAAACACACACACACACACACACACACACACAACACACACACACACACCACACACACTCTCTCTCTCTCTCTCACACACGCGCGCGCGCACGCACACACGCGCGCACGCACGCACACACACACACACACACACACACACACACACACACACCACACACACACACACACACACACACACACGCGCGCGCACACTCAACTAGCAAGGTGGCGCGGTTGCATTTGTTGACTGTTCATGTATGCCATCAAATTGAACAGGAATTGATTATATGAAATAGTGGGTGGTGTTTGTGTCATAGGCACATTGTTATGATTGCCCACTGGGTCATAAAACATTCCATTTGGAACCGGAGCAACGGGATTCATTGCCTGACTAGGGGGATAGGGCGGCGGAACATGGATTGCCTGACCGCTGTTATACAGGGAAAAGGGCGGAGGGAGGTCAAAGGTCGGGGTGCACGATCAGACACGCTTGAAGTTTGTTGTGGCAGTAGGTTGTCTCTATGAAAAAGAGTTGGATAATGATTCATGGACTCTATTGGCGGATAATCGGCAGATGGTGCATTGCTTTGCTGGCTGTAATGCTAGGTTCACACTATGGAAACTGTGGGAAACTCTGGCAGTCTGAGCGTTAAAGAAACTGCTTTGGAAACCGTCTATAAATAAATGTGACTGGAGTTTCTGTCGACAATGTGAACGCTCGACGAAATTATACAGAAACTGCGAAGCTCCTCCCCTTTTTTGCTCTTTTCGCGCCATTCACGCTGTGCGTGCGTTTTGCACGGACTTCCCTGCTATTTTCGCCTTTCTTTTTTTTGGGGGGGTCAATTTCAGTCAGTCTCGTGTACAAAAACTTTGTTGCCTACCTGTTCACACTTTGGAAACGATATGGAAACTCGGTAGCGTCAGTGTCCTAGTTTCTTCTCGGCCTTGTATTTCCAAACAACTTTTGCAGACTGAGATGGAAGGAAACAGGCTTGGCAACTCTATCGGGAATATCCGATAGAGGTAATGCAGTTTGTTGAAGGGGGTAATGTGAGTTTTCTCTGTGCAGATTTCGGTTACCCGACAAGAAATTGGGGCTGTTTCCAGGCCGGTTTCCATAGTGTGAACTTAGCTTTAACCGGGGAACTGTTCTGTTGATACTGAGAGGAATTCATGTTATTTACAGAACGGTTGGAGCTGGTGTAGTTGAACTGAGAATGCACAGGTACTTTCCGTCTGAAATTAAAATCACGTTGAGAGCAAAAAAAAATATCTGCTTGAAATTAACTGCCAGTTTGGCTGTACCTGCTTTGCTGGGGTGAATAAGATTTCTGTACAGGACAAGTTTAGGTTTTCCTGCAGTGGTTGTGAATGTCGTATATTTGTCAATAAAATCAGTTTTCAGCATTTCACAAATGTTTGCATATTGAGATTTGATGGTAAAATAATGGTATTGAGGTGGTGTTTGCCTCTAGCTGGTATTATGGAACTAAGGACTACTTTGGCATTTGGAAAAACCTGAGTGGCTAGGTGAATGAAATCACACCAAGTTTCTTTAGAGACTTCTCCGGTAGTCCTACAGTCATTGACACCTACATGGATGATCAACACTTTGAGATCTGGAATTTTGTGTATGTGTGTGAGTGTGTGTGTGTGTGTGTGTGTGTGTGTGTGTGTGTGTGTGTGTGTGTGTGTGTGTGTGTGTGTGTGTGTGTGTATGTTGTGTGTGTGTATGTATGTGTGTGTGTGTGTGTGTGTGTGCTTGTGTGCGTGCATGCGTGCGTGCGTGCGTGCGTGCGTGCGGGCGTGTGTGTGTGTGTGTGTGTGTGTGTGTGTGTGTGTGTGTGTGTGTGTGTGTGTGTGTGTGTGTGTGTGGTGTGTGTGTGTGTGTGTGTGTGTGTGTGGACATGTGCATAGGTGTGTGCATGTGTTCGACAAATATAAACAACAATGCGCAGAACAACACTCTCCACATCACAGTCAGCAAAAGGACAAGAAACAATGTAGGTGGCATTGTTTGGTACAATGTAGGTGGCATTGTTTGGAACATTTTCTATTTCAGTTGTCGGAAACGACTAAACAAAAAGACAACACATACACTCGTCAACAATTCCCTCACTTGTTCCACACTGTCAATTAATGCCTTCCTCCACACCCCTGTTTTGTGTGGTGTTTATGCCTAGTTTAGCTTAGTCAGCTGACGAGTCATCACTTTCAAACAGCCAGGCAAACAGTTGACAGACACAGACAGCTTTCAAACAGCCAGGCAAACAGTTGACAGACACAGACAGCTGTCAAACAGCCAGGCAAACAGTTGACAGACACATACAGCTGTCAAACAGCCAGGCAAACAGTTGACAGACACAGACAGCTTTCAAACAGACAGGCAACAGTTGACAGAAACCGACAGCTGTCAAACAGCCAGGCAAACAGTTGACAGACACAGACAGCTGTCAAACAGCCAGGCAAACAGTTGACAGACACAGACAGCTGTCAAACAGCCAGGCAAACAGTTGACAGAAACAGACAGCTTTCAAAACAGCCAGGCAAACAGTTGACAGAAACAGACAGCTTTCAAACAGCCAGGCAAACAGTTGACAGAAACAGACAGCTTTCAAACAGCCAGGCAAACAGTGACAGAAAACAGACAGCTTTCAAACAGCCAGGCAAACAGTTGACAGACACAGACAGCTTTCAAACAGCCAGGAAACAGTTGACAGAAACAGACAGCTTTCAAACAGCCAGGCAAACAGTTGACAGACACAGACAGCTGTCAAACAGCCAGGCAAACAGTTGACAGACACAGACAGCTGTCAAACAGCCAGGCAAACAGTTGACAGACACAGACAGCTTTCAAGCAGCCAGGCAAACAGTTGACAGAAACAGACAGCTTTCAAACAGGCAGGCAAACAGTTGACAGACACTGACAGCTTTCAAACAGTCATGCAAACAGTTGACAGGAAACAGACAGCTGTCAAACAGCCAGGCAAACAGTTGATCAAAAAACAGAAGCTTTCAAACAGCCAGGCAAACAGTTGATAGACACAGACAGCTGTCAAACAGCCAGGCAAACAGTTGACAGAAACAGACAGCTGTCAAACAGCCAGGCAAACAGTTGACAGACACAGACATGTGTTCGACAAATATAAACAACAATGCGCAGAACAACACTCTCCACATCACTGTCAGCAAAAGGACAAGAAACAATGTAGGTGGCATTGTTTGGTACAATGTAGGTGGCATTGTTTGGTACATTTTCTATTTCAGTTGTCGGAAACGACTGAACAAAAAGACAACACATACACTCGTCAACAATTCCCTCACTTGTTCCCACACTGTCAATTAAATGCCTCCTCCACACCCTGTTTTGTGTGGTGTTTATGCCTAGTTTAGCTTAGTCAGCTGACGAGTCATCACTTTCAACAGCCAGGCAAACAGTTGACAGACACAGACAGCTTTGAAACAGCCAGGCAAACAGTTGACAGACACAGACAGCTGTCAAACAGCCAGGCAAACAGTTGACAGACACATACAGCTGTCAACAGCCAGGCAAACAGTTGACAGAAAACAGACAGCTCTCAAACAGCCAGGCAAACAGTTTGACAGACACAGAAAGCTGTCAAACAGCCAGGCAAACAGTTGCCAGACACAGACAGCTGTCAAACAGCCAGGCAAACAGTTGACAGACACAGACAGCTGTCAAACAGCCAGGCAAACAGTTGACAGACACAGACAGCTTTCAAACAGCCAGGCAAACAGTTGACAGAAAGAGACAGCTTTCAAACAGCCAGGCAAACAGTTGACAGAAACAGACAGCTTTCAAACAGCCAGGCAAACAGTTGACAGACACAGACAGCTTTCAAACAGCCAGGCAAACAGTTGACAGACACAGACAGCTTTCAAACAGCCAGGCAAAACAGTTGACAGACACAGACAGCTTTCAAACAGCAGGCAAACAGTTGACAGAAACGACAGCTGTCAAACAGCCAGGCAAACAGTTGACAGACACAGACAGCTTTCAAACAGCCAGGCAAACAGTTGACAGACACAGACAGCTGTCAAACAGCCAGGCAAAGTTGACAGAAACAGACAGCTGTCAAACAGCCAGGCAAACAGTTGACAGACACAGACATGTGTTCGACAAATATAAACAACAATGCGCAGAACAACACTCTCCACATCACTGTCAGCAAAAGGACAAGAAACAATGTAGGTGGCATTGTTTGGTACAATGTAGGTGGCATTGTTTGGTACATTTCTATTTCAGTTGTCGGAAACGACTGAACAAAAAGACCACACATACACATCGTCAACAATTCCCTCACTTGTTCCCACACTGTCAATTAAATGCCTTCCTCCACACCCTGTTTTGTGTGGTGTTTATGCCTAGTTTAGCTTAGTCAGCTGACGAGTCAATCACTTTCAAACAGCCAGGCAAACAGTTGACAGACACAGACAGCTTTGAAACAGCCAGGCAAACAGTTGACAGACACAGACAGCTGTCAAACAGCCAGGCAAACAGTTGACAGACACAGACAGCTGTTCAAACAGCCAGGCAAACAGTTGACAGACACATACAGCTGTCAAAACAGCCAGGCAAACAGTTGACAGACACAGACAGCTTTCAAACAGCCAGGCAAACAGTTGACAGAAACAGACAGCTGTCAAACAGCCAGGCAAAACAGTTGACAGACACAGACAGCTGTCAAACAGCCAGGCAAACAGTTGACAGACACAGACAGCTGTCAAACAGCCAGGCAAACAGTTGACAGACACAGACAGCTATCAAACAGCCAGGCAACAGTTGACAGACACAGACAGCTTTCAAACAGCCAGGCAAACAGTTGACAGACACAGACAGCTTTCAAACAGCCAGGCAAACAGTTGACAGAAACAGACAGCTTTCAAACAGCCAGGCAAACAGTTGACAGAACAGACAGCGTTCAAACAGCCAGGCAAACAGTTGACAGACACAGACAGCTTTCAAACAGCCAGGCAAACAGTTGACAGAAACAGACAGCTTTCAAACAGCCAGGCAAACAGTTGACAGAAACAGACAGCTGTCAATCGCAGGCAAAACAGTTGACAGACACAGACAGCTGTCAAACAGCCAGGCAAACAGTTGACAGACACAGACAGCTTTCAAACAGCCAGGCAAACAGTTGACAGAAACAGACAGCTTTCAAACAGCCAGGCAAACAGTTGACAGACACTGACGCTTTCAAACAGTCATGCAAAACAGTTGACAGAAACAGACAGCTGTCAAACAGCCAGGCAAACAAGTTGACAAAAACAGACCGCTTTCAAACAGCCAGGCAAACAGTTGACAGACACAGACAGCTGTCAAACAGCCAGGCAAACAGTTGACAGAAACAGACAGCTGTCAAACAGCCAGGCAAACAGTTGACAGACACAGACATGTGTTCGACAAATATAAACAACAATGCGCAGAACAACACTCTCCACATCACTGTCAGCAAAAGGACAAGAAACAATGTAGGTGGCATTGTTTGGTACAATGTAGGTGGCATTGTTTGGTACATTTTTCTATTTCAGTTGTTGGAAACGACTGAACAAAAAGACAAACACATACACTCGTCAACAATTCCCTCACTTGTTCCCACACTGTCAATTAAATGCCTTCCTCCCACCCCTGTTTTGTGTGGTTTTATGCCTAGTTTAGCTTAGTCAGCTGACGAGTCAATCACTTTCAAACAGCCAGGCAAACAGTTGACAGACACAGACACCTTTGAAACAGCCAGGCAAACAGTTGACAGACACAGAAGCTTTGAAACAGCCAGGCAAAACAGTTGACAGACACATACAGCTGTCAAACAGCCAGGCAACAGTTGACAGAAACAGACAGCTGTCAAACAGCCAGGCAAACAGTTGACAGACACAGACAGCTGTCAAACAGCCAGGCAAACAGTTGCCAGACACAGAAAGCTGTCAAACAGCCAGGCAACAGTTGCCAGACACAGACAGCTGTCAAACAGCCAGTCAAACAGTTGACAGACACAGACAGCTTTCAAACAGCCAGGCAAACAGTGACAGAAACAGACAGGACTTCAAACAGCCAGGCAAACAGTTGACGAAACAGACAGCTTTCAAACGCCAGGCAAACAGTTGACAGACACAGACAGCTTTCAAACAGCCAGGCAAACAGTTGACAGACACAGACAGCTTTCAAAACAGCCAGGCAAACAGTTGACAGACACAGACAGCTTTCAAAAAGCCAGGCAAACAGTTGACAGAAACAGACAGCTGTCAAACAGCCAGGCAAACAGTTGACAGACACAGACAGCTTTCAAACAGCCAGGCAAACAGTTGACAGACACAGACAGCTGTCAAACAGCCAGGCAACAGTTGACAGAAACAGACAGCTGTCAAACAGCCAGGCAAACAGTTGACAGACACAGACATGTGTTCGACAAATATAAACAACAATGCGCAGAACAACACTCTCCACATCACTGTCAGCAAAAGGACAAGAAACAATGTAGGTGGCATTGTTTGGTATCAATGTAGGTGGCATTGTTTGGTACATTTTCTATTTCAGTTGTCGGAAACGACTGAACAAAAAGACCACACATACACTCGTCAACAATTCCTCACTTGTTCCCATACTGTCAATTAAATGCCTTCCTCCACACCCTGTTTTGTGTGGTGTTTATGCCTAGTTTAGCTTAGTCAGCTGACGAGTCAATCCACTTTCAAACAGCCAGGCAAACAGTTGACAGACACAGACAGCTTTCAAACAGCCAGGCAAACAGTTGACAGGACACAGACAGCTGTCAAACAGCCAGGCAAACAGTTGACAGACACAGACAGCTGTCAAACAGCCAGGCAAACAGTTGACAGACACATACAGCTGTCAAACAGTAAGGCAAACAGTTGACAGACACAGACAGCTTTCAAACAGCCAGGCAAACAGTTGACAGAAACAGACAGCTGTCAAACAGCCAGGCAAACAGTTGACAGACACAGACAGCTGTCAAACTGACAGGCAAACAGTTGACAGACACAGACAGCTGTCAAACAGCCAGGCAAACAGTTGACAGACACAGACAGCTATCAAACAGCCAGGCAAACAGTTGACAGACACAGACAGCTTTCAAACAGCCAGGCAAACAGTTGACAGACACAGACAGCTTTCAAACAGCCAGGCAAACAGTTGACAGAAACAGACAGCTTTCAAACAGCCAGGCAAACAGTTGACAGAAACAGACAGCGTTCAAACAGCCAGGCAAACAGTTGACAGACACAGACAGCTTTCAAACAGCCAGGCAAAACAGTTGACAGAAACAGACAGCTTTCAAACAGCCAGGCAAACAGTTGACAGAAACAGACAGCTGTCAAACAGCCAGGCAAACAGTTGACAGACACAGACAGCTGTCAAACAGCCAGGCAAACAGTTGACAGACACAGACAGCTTTCAAACAGCCAGGCAAACAGTTGACAGAAACAGACAGCTTTCAAACAGCCAGGCAAACAGTTGACAGACACTGACAGCTTTCAAACAGTCATGCAAACAGTTGACAGAAACAGACAGCTGTCAAACAGCCAGGCAAACAGTTGACAAAAACAGACCGCTTTCAAACAGCCAGGCAAACAGTTGACAGACACAGACAGCTGTCAAACAGCCAGGCAAACAGTTGACAGAAACAGACAGCTGTCAAACAGCCAGGCAAACAGTTGACAGACACAGAGATGTGTTCGACAAATATAAACAACAATGCGCAGAACAACACTCTCCACATCACTGTCAGCAAAGGACAAGAAACAATGTAGGTGGCATTGTTTGGATACAATGTAGGTGGCATTGTTTGGTACATTTTCTATTTCAGTTGTTGGAAACGACTGAACAAAAAGACCACACATACACTCGTCAACAATTCCCTCATTGTTCACACTGTCAATTAAATGCCTTCCTACACACCTGTTTTGTGTGGTGTTTATGCCTAGTTTAGCTTAGTCAGCTGACGAGTCAATCACTTTCAAACAGCCAGGCAAACAGTTGACAGACACAGACAGCTTTGAAACAGCCAGGCAAACAGTTGACAGGCACAGACAGCTGTCAAACAGCCAGGCAAACAGTTGACAGACACAGACAGCTGTCAAAACAGCCAGGCAAACAGTTGACAGAAACAGACAGCTGTCAAACAGCCAGGCAAACAGTTGACAGACACAGAAAGCTGTCAAACAGCCAGGCAAACAGTTGCCAGACACAGACAGCTGTCAAACAGCCAGGCAAACAGTTGACAGACACAGACAGCTGTCAAACAGCCAGGCAAACAGTTGACAGACACAGACAGTCTTTCAAACAGCCAGGCAAACAGTGACAGAAACAGACAGCTTTCAAACAGCCAGGCAAACAGTTGACAGACACAGACAGTTTCAAACAGCCAGGCAAACAGTTGACAGACACAGACAGCTTTCAAACAGCCAGGCAAACAGTTGACAGACACAGACAGCTTTCAAACAGCCAGGCAAACAGTTGACAGAAACAGACAGCTGTCAAACAGCCAGGCAAACAGTTGACAGACGCAGACAGCTTTCAAACAGCCAGGCAAACAGTTGACAGTCACAGACAGCTTTCAAACGCCAGGCAAACAGTTGACAGACACAGACAGCTTTCAAACAGCCAGGCAAACAGTTGACAGAAACAGACAGCTGTCAAACAGCCAGGCAAACAGTTGACAGACACAGACACAGCTGTCAAACAGCCAGGCAAACAGTTGACAGACACAGACAGCTGTCAAACAGCCAGGCAAACAGTTGACAGAAACAGACAGCTTTCAAACAGCCAGGCAAACAGTTGACAGACACAGACAGCTTTCAAACAGCCAGGCAAACAGTTGACAGACACAGACAGCTTTCAAACAGCCAGGCAAACAGTTGACAGACACAGACAGCTTTCAAACAGCCAGGCACAACAGTTGACAGAAAACAGACAGCTGTCAAACAGCCAGGCAAACAGTTGACAGACGCAGACAGCTTTCAAACAGCCAGGCAAACAGTTGACAGTCACAGACAGCTTTCAAACAGCAGGCAAACAGTTGACAGACACAGACAGCTTTCAAACAGCCAGGCAAACAGTTGACAGAAACAGACAGCTGTCAAACAGCCAGGCAAACAGTTGACAGACACAGACAGCTTTCAAACAGCAGGCAAACAGTTGGCAGACATAGACAGCTTTCAAACAGCCAGGCAAACAGTTACAGAAACAGACAGCTTTCAAACAGCCAGGCAATCGGTTGACAGACACAGACAGCTTTCAAACAGCCAGGCAAACAGTTGACAGAAACACACAGCTGTCAAATAGCCAGGCAAACAGTTGACAGACACAGACAGCTGTCAAACAGCCAGGCAAACAGTTGACAGACACAGCAGCTGTCAAACAGCCAGCAAACAGTTGACAGAAACAGACAGCTTTCAGACAGCCAGGCAAACAGTTGACAGACACAGACAGCTGTCAAACAGCCAGGCAAACAGTTGACAGAAACAGACAGCTTTCAAACAGCCAGGCAAACAGTTGACAGAAAACACACAGCTGTCAAATAGCCAGGCAAACAGTTGACAGACACAGACAGCTGTCAAACAGCCAGGCAAACAGTTGACAGACACAGACAGCTGTCAAACAGCCAGGCAAACAGTGACAGAAACAGACAGCTTTCAGACAGCCAGGCAAACAGTTGACAGACACAGACAGCTGTCAAACAGCCAGGCAAACAGTTGACAGAACAGACAGCTTTCAAACAGCCAGGCAAACAGTTGACAGACACAGACAGCTTTCAAACAGCCAGGCAAACAGTTGACAGAAACAGACAGCTGTCAAAACAGCAGGCAAACAGTTGACAGACGCAGACAGCTTTCAAACAGCCAGGCAAACAGTTGACAGTCACAGACAGCTTTCAAACAGCCAGGCAAACAGTTGACAGACACAGGACAGCTTTCAAACAGCCAGGCAAACAGTTGACAGAAACAGACAGCTTTCAAACAGCCAGGCAAACAGTTGACAGACACAGACAGCTTTCAAACAGCCAGGCAAACAGTTGGCAGACATAGACAGCTTTCAAACAGCCAGACAAACAGTTTACAGAAAACAGACAGCTTTCAAACAGCCAGGCAAACAGTTGACAGACACAGACAGCTTTCAAACAGCCAGGCAAACAGTTGACAGAAACACACAGCTGTCAAACAGCCAGGCAAACAGTTGACAGACACAGACAGCTGTCAAACAGCCAGGCAAACAGTTGACAGACAACAGACAGCTGTCAAACAGCCAGGCAAACAGTTGACAGAAACAGACAGCTTTCAGACGCCAGGCAAACAGTTGACAGACACAGACAGCTGTCAAACAGCCAGGCAAACAGTTGACAGAAACAGACAGCTTTCAAACAGCCAGGCAAACAGTTGACAGACACAGACAGCTTTCAAACAGCCAGGCAAACAGTTGACAGACACAGACAGTGTAGGCAGCGGACAGTGGGTGGGGCGCACCTCATTTGGACAGAGAGGAAATGGTCCACTCAGACTGATGAAGGCGGCAGATTTCCTTTCATCCCCGCCTCGCTCTCACTAATCGTCACGTCTGTCCGGCACAAGACGGACGTCTGGAACCGAGAGGACGGCCAAACAAGAGCGGGGGTGACGGCCGTGACACTGTGTTGCACCCGTGTGGCCACAGCGGTAAGGGTAGAGAGGGGTGGGGGTGGGGAAGAAGGGAGGTGAGGGGAAAAGGGGAGTGAGGGAAAAGGGGAGGTGAGGGGAAAGGGGGATGGGGTAGGGGCATGAAAGGAGGAGGGGGGGGAGGCAAGGTTACAAGGAGGTGTCATGGAAACAAGGCGGTCAGGCCTGATTCAATTGAAGGCAGAGATGTCATTCAGGAAGGTTCTTTTTCAGGGGGTAGGCTGACAGGGGAGAGACAGCATTAAGGGGAGGGAACACCCCACAGGATCGTTTTCAATCAGTGTCAGGTCCAGCAAGCCCTGGAGTCCCATAAGAACCCAAGGATGGAAGTCGGGTTATGGTTTAAAAAGGAAAAAAAAAAAAAACGCAAGGATAGAAATAGGTTAAAGATTAACAATTTCGTCACAAGAATAAGTAGGGTTGAGGCTAGAGATGGGGGGTAGGGTTATGGTCCGTGTCGGAGATTCAATACGCCACGTTTTCAATACGTCCAGGTTAGGATTAAAGTGAGAAGTAAAGTTATAAGTGGAAGCTGTATTATGTTTAGAAACCAGAAAGGGTTATGGATTGACTTGGACTAACTTGCAAAATATGCACTGTCCACAAACGGCAACGTCGTGAAAACAAACATGGAGGCCATATTTAGGCTGAGGAGAAAGCATTTGTGAAGGCTGATTAAACACCATTGGTTTCCCTCCATTCTGTGAGGTCTAACAGCCAGCTATAACCTCACCACCACCCCTCTCATCCGCCCTCAAAGACGACTAATGGACAAAACTGATGCTCAAGCAGCAGTGGTAGTGGCAAGTTTCCCCGCTCCAGACCAAAGAGTCCTTGGTGTGACTGCCAAGCGTCATGCACACACGGGTTTCTGCATCCCATGTGCCTGCTCTTTGCTAACTTAATTGACCAGTTCGCCTCTTCCCCAGACTCACGCATTCAGCCCCGCTACCACACTTCAGTACCGACAGCGTTAACTGCAAACTGGCCACATCGATGCTGTCAAAAACTTGTAGCGAAAATATGCTTGATCTGCGTGCGTGTGTGTGTGTGTGTGTTGTGTGTGTGTGTGTGTGTGTGTGTGTGTGTGTGTGTGTGTGTGTGTGTGTGTGTGTGTGTGTGTGTGTGTGTGTGTGTGTGTGTGTGTGTGTGTGTGAGTGTATGTGTGTGTGTGTGCACGCGCGCGTGTGAGTGTGTGTATGTGTGTGTATCTGTGTGTCTGTGGTCGTGTGTGTGAATGTGTGTGTGTGTGTGTGTGTGTGTGTGTGTGTGTGTGTGTGTGTGTGTGTGTGTGTGTGTGTGTGTGTGTGTGTGTGTGTGTGTGTGTTTGTGCGTGTGCGAGCGCGCGCGTGTCTGTGTCCGTGTGTGTGCGTGTATGTGTGTGCGTATGTGCGCATGTGTGTGCGTGTGTGTGTGTGTGTGTGTGTGTGTGTGTGTGTGTGTGTGTGTGTGTGTGTGTGTGTGTGTGTGTGTGTGTGTGTATACAGAAGGCACGGATGTGAAAAACAAAGATAATGTTTAAACAATCAAATTTCTAGTTCCGCTTAAATCTGTGCTTGAAATACTCTTCATCCTTGATATGCAGGCAATAAATACTGTATTTAAGGGCCAGAGGTCAACATGAATCGTTTTATATTCAGTTTAGCCGTTCGTTTTGTCCGCATGCGCCCACAATAGTAACAACGATATGAGCTGTTGGTATGTGTTTCTTTTTAAAGTCGGCTCTGAAAATGCCAGAGATGGTCAGCTGGGCTGTAAGAGAACTAGCAATGAAACGCTGGAACCTTCCTTTGTGACACAACAGAACTAACAATGAAACACTGGAACCTTTCTTTGTGACACAACAGAACTATCAATGAAACGCTGGAACCTTTCTTTGTGACACAACAGAACTAACTATGAAACACTGGAACCTTTCTTTGTGACACAACAGAACTATCAATGAAACACTGGAACCTTTCTTTGTGACACAACAGAACTAACAATGAAACGCTGGAACCTTTCTTTGTGACACAACAGAACTAACAATGAAACGCTGGAACCTTTCTTTGTGACACAACAGAACTAACAATGACTGGAACCTTTCTTTGTGACACAACAGAACAAACAATAAAGCACTGGAACCTTTCTGTGTGACACTAAAAGAATCAAGACATGGCGCTGACAATTGTTTTTCAGCAGAATTTACAATGAAACATTTCAAACTACCTTTCTGATACTAAGTCGAAGCACAGCACTGCTATGCGTGTGAGGACCCGGTGTCGCGTGAAATCTGGGAACGTGATATCTGGGAAGGCTTCGCAGATATCACAGATTTTTCTGGGAACGCGTTCCCAAAATGTACTGTGATATCTGGGAAGGCCCGTGATATCTGGGAACGTGGTCTTTCAGAGCTCAGAAGGGCAGAAAGAAGACGAAAAAGAATGGATTTTCGAGATAAGGTAGGAAACAATTTATTTAGGTGCAATTGAGATCTTTGGCCTTCTTGTCACTTTTTTCCCATTAATTTCTTGGCATGATTTTCACAAAGTTCCCAGATTTCACGATTGGAAGTTCAGGAAATCTGGGAACGCGTTCCCAGATATCACGGTTCCCAGATATTATACGACACCGGGTCTACTTGGCGAGAGGAAAAGTGGTGAACACACACCAGCCATCGACAATGGATTTCCCTTTGCCACCCCCTCAACAGAGTCAGTATGTTTTGCTCCCATAAGGAAACCTAACACAGAGTAACTTTTATTCAAGACTGGCACAGCCTTTTAAACTTGAATAAAGTCAGACAAATACATAGACGAACAATCTAATAGTGGGGGAAAAACAAGCGCAGGCCAACAACTGAACTGTCTGGCAAAGATTTGGACTTGAGGGGAGGGGAGAGGGGAGGGGAGTTTGAAGATGGAGAAACTGGGAAAATGAAATTAAAAAAAAAAAAAAAGTTACAGATATGAAAACTGTTCTCTAGCTGCATAAGGGAACCATCGCAATCCCTTTTGAAGGCAGATATATTTGTATTGCCTGCTCCGAGGCCTTTCGCCCGCTGGATCGGGACTCATCAGGGAGACACGGCTGGTTGTGTCTGCGCTCCCGGCGTCAAATAGAGACACACCACAGTCCATAATACTGTGGTGTTCTCACCACCATGGGTGCAAAAAAGAATCCAATAGCACCCCCACTTGTTTACTGTTTACTGTTCCCTACCTCATTTCATTTCCGATAGAGTCAGTATGAATAGCGGATGAACAGCGGTGATCACACACTTAACCAGTGATGGTGGATTTCCTTTTCGCCCCCCCCCCCATCCTACATGGCACAAGCAGGAACGACACTCCAGGCTGTCATGGCGACATCCCTGGTCAATGAGGAGTGACAGGTAATGAAGCGAAATTCCATTTCCCCGTGGACAGGGCGGCAAACCGCGGGCAGCAGGTAGCAAGCTGAACGAGACAGTGAGGAAGAGAGGAATCGATCTGCTGGCCGAATTATGAGGCGAGGATAGCGAGACTGGAGTGGAACAGGAAGGGGGGGGAGGGGGAGGGGGGGGGAGGGGGTGTGTAAGCGTAAGAATTTAATGCCTTTTCGGACTGTAGTATGTCTTAGCAATCCTTGCTTTGGGGCTATGAAATAACCGCGATAACTGACTTATTATCATCATCATCATCATCATCATCATCATCATCATCATCATCATCATCATCATCATCATCATCATCAAACATCATCATTATTATTAAAACAGCAACGAGAAGAACAACATGGAAATCCAGTATCACAGATTGCTAACAAAATAACACACGACTTTCTTCCCCCAAAAAGCGTTTCAGCCGTGGAAAAGTGTGTATATGCTAAGGGGGCAAAAAGCATTGTACTAAAATCGAATGCATTGTGTGAGTGTATGTGATGTGTGTGTGTGTGTGTGTGTGTGTGTGTGTGTGTGTGTGTGTGTGTGTGTGTGTGTGTGTGTGTGTGTGTGTGTGTGTGTGTGTGTGTATGTGTGCCCGCATGTGTGTTTGTGTGTGTGTGTGTGTGTGTGTGTGTGTGTGTGTGTGTGTGTGTGTGTGTGTGTGTGTGTGTGTGTGTGTGTGTGTGTGTGTGTGTGTGTGTGTGTGTGTGTGCCCGCGCGCGCAAGTGCGTGCGTGCGTGCATGCGTGCGTGCGTGCATGCATATGTGTGTGTGTGTGTGTGTGTGTGTGTGTGTGTGTGTGTGTGTGTGTGTGTGTGTGTGTGTGTGTGTGTGTGTTTAGTGCGTGTGTAAGAAGACCCAGAAGAGGCAATGAAGGAAGTGAGAGACAGACGATAAGACTATGAGAGAGAGAGAGAAAGAGAGACAGAGAGACAGAGATCCACTTGACAGGACACAAGAGTGTTTTTTGCACAATGAATGACAGGAAATGATCATGAGAGAGACGCAGAAGAAGGAGAAAAAGATCAATTAAATGTATGTGTGTGTGTGTGTGTGTGTGTGTGTGGTGTGTGTGTGTGTGTGTGTGTGTGTGTGTGTGTGTGTGTGTGTGTGTGTGTGTGTGTGTGTGTGTGTGTGTGTGTGTGTGTGTGTGTGTGTGTGTGGAAGAGGAACCAGAAGACGCAAGGAGAAAGAGAGACAAAATGATGAGAAGAGCGAAAGAGACAAACAGACAGAGACAGACAGACAGGTAGACAGAACAACGGAGAGAGAGAGAGGAGGGGGAGAGAGAGAGAGAGAGAGAGAGAGAGAGAGAGAGAGAGAGAGAGAGAGAGAGATTGATTGATTGATTGATTGATTGATTGATTGATTGATTGATTGATTGATTGATTGATCTTTAATACACAAGGATGGAGATTTTAGGCCAAAGCCTAGTCTTACAATCTGTCCTTGTCATGCATACAATATTTCAGCACATATCATTGATACTGACAATTCAACATAGCAACATGGTAATCTAATACTACAATGATAAGCAAACTAGTCATAAAAGCACTAATGAGATTGGGGATGGTAAAACAGAAGGAAACTGACAAACAAACAAACAAAAACTACAGAGAGAGAGGTCAGAGGAGAGTGGGGAAGAGAGAATGGTAGGTAGGGGGAGGAGAAAAGGGATGGTAGACAGAGTGGGAGTGGGGATGAGCGAGTTTAACGGAGTAGGTTTTATGTTTAGACGATTTCTTCAAAGTATGGTTCACAGAAGACTTAGCGAATGGGCGCTAATCATTGTAATAGAATAATTTAACTACTAAGACATAAAATGTTTATGCAAATGTTCCTTGAAAAGTTTTAGAGTATTCATGTTTTGTAGATTTGGTGGAAGTGAGTTCCAGACATATGGTCCAGAGTAAGCTAGGCTTGTTTTGTATAGATCAATGCGTGGGTAGGGAAGAAGGAATTTCGTCGAGCCAGAAAAGTTGTTCGATCTTGTAAAAAGGGCATTGATATAACATGGCATAGCATCTGTCAAGATTGTAAACATAAATGATGCCTTGTTGAATTCCAGTTGCCTATTCAGAGGAAGTATGTTCAGCGCTTTTAGTTTTTCGTCTGTTGTTAGAGATACAGCTGGATGGAGTAGCTTTGCTGCACGTCTATGGAGAGAAATCAGCCTTTTTTGTGGACGTCACTACTGCCGTCCCACACTGTTGAGGCGTAATTGATACGTGACATTATGTGTGCATTGGAGAAAAGTTTAAGCACATTACTGTTGACGTAGCGCTTTAATTGAGATAACAGGAAAAGGTGTTTTGAGACTACCTTGCATACGTTATTGAGATGAGATTGCCATTTCAATTCTTTATCTATCGTTAACCCTAAAACACGATGCTCGTCTACCTGCTCGATAGAAGTGCCATTCAACTGAAGTTTTAGGCAAAGAGGAGTCAACTGGTGTTTTTGTCGGGTAGCTAGAGAGAGAGAGAGAGAGAGAGAGAGAGACAGACAGACAGACAGACAGACAGACAGAGACAGAGATAATTTCAAAATTGTCCGAAACTTTCCACAGAATGGTTGTAGGTAGATTGAAGTAGCTAGCCAGTCAACCAGCTTTGAGAGAGAGAGAGAGAGAGAGAGAGAGAGGAGAAGAGAGAGAGAGAGAGAGGAGAGAAAGAGAGAGAGAGAGAGAGAGAGAGAGACAGACAGACAGACAGACAGACAGACAGACAGACAGACAGACAGACAGACAGAGACAGGGAGAATTTCAAAATTGTCCGAAACTTTCACAGAATGGTTGTAGGTAGATTGAAGTAGCTAGCCAGTCAACCAGCTTTGAGAGAGAGAGAGAGAGAGAGAAGAGAGAGAAGAGAGAGAGAGAGAGAGAGAGAGAGAGAGAGAGAGAGAGAGAGAGAGAGAGAGAGAGAGAGAGGAGATAGACAGACAGAGACAGAGAGAATTTCAAAATTGTCCGAAATTTTCCACAGAATGGTTGTAGGTAGATTGAAGTAGCTAGCCAGTCAACCAGCTTTGAGAGAGAGAGAGAGAGAGAGAGAGAGAGGAGAGAGAGAGAGAGAGAGAGAGAGAGAGAGAGAGAGACAGACAGACAGACAGACAGACAGACATACAGACAGACAGACAGACAGACAGACAGACAGACAGAGAGAATTTCAAAATTGTCCGAAACTTTCCAAAGAATGGTTGTAGGGAGATTGAAGTAGCTAGCCAGCCAACTAGCTTTCCTGCTGGCACCAAACCACGTTTCCTGTATCGCCTCCACTGCCTCTACACCTACTGTTCCCCCCAAAAAGTCATTTCCTTCCGAACACCCCCGACCCCTGCCAGACCAAGGCACGGCCCTGAGTGTCTGTGCCGCTGAGGAATCCTGCAGTCACTGATTCACGTTTAGTTCCGTTCATCGTTGGCTTTGACACGAATCCCATGCACTCACTACCTTTGCCCTCTTCTTCTTCTTGGAGTCTTGCCGTGACTTGCCATGGAAAGCTCTCTGGTCCGTCTGATTGATGTGATTCACTGAGTGAAATGAAGAAAAGGTCTGGGTCCTCTTCTCGTTGGAGAGACAGAAAAGGTCAGCCTGACGTCTCTCCTAGCAGCAAATAATATCTTTGATGTGTGGGGGTTCTTCTTCTTCTTCTTCTTCTTCTTCTCTCTTCGGTGTCTTTTATCTTCAGCTTAAATGCTGTCTGTCTCTGATCTATAGGCCAGTGATGTATGTCTTTTTATCTATAGGCCAGTGATGCATGTCTTTTTATCTATAGGCCAGTGATGTATGCCTTTTTATCTATAGGCCAGTGATGTATGTCTCTGATCTGTAGGCCAGTGATGTATGCCTCTGATCTATAGGCCAGTGATGTATGTCTTTTTATCTATAGGCCAGTGATGCATGTCTTTGATCTGTAGGCCAGTCATGTATCCCTCTGATCTATAGGCCAGTGATGTATGTCTTTTTATCTATAGGCCAGTGATGTATGTCTCTGATCTGTAGGCCAGTGATGTATGCCTCTGATCTGTAGGCCAGTGATGTATGCCTCTGATCTATAGGCCAGTGATGTATGTCTTTTTATCTATAGGCCAGTGATGTATGTCTTTGATCTGTAGGCCAGTGATGTATGCCTCTGATCTATAGGCCAGTGATGTATGTCTTTTTATCTATAGGCCAGTGATGTATGTCTCTGATCTGTAGGCCAGTGATGTATGCCTCTGATCTATAGGCCAGTGATGTATGTCTTTTTATCTATAGGCCAGTGATGTATGTCTTTGATCTGTAGGCCAGTGATGTATGCCTCTGATCTATAGGCCAGTGATGTATGTCTTTTTATCTATAGACCAGTGATGTATGTCTCTGATCTATAGACCAGTGATGTATGCCTCTGATCTATAGGCCAGTGATCTATGTCTCTGATCTATAGACCAGTGATGTATGTCTTTTTATCTATAGGCCAGTGATGTATGCCTCTGATCTATAGACCAGTGATGTATGTCTTTTTATCTATAGGCCAGTGATGTATGTCTCTGATCTATAGACCAGTGATGTATGTCTTTTTATCTATAGACCAGTGATGTATGTCTCTGATCTATAGACCAGTGATGTATGCCTCTGATCTATAGGCCAGTGATGTATGTCTTTTTATCTATAGGCCAGTGATGTATGCCTCTGATCTATAGACAAGTGATGTATGTCTTTTATCTATAGGCCAGTGATGTATGTCTCTGATCTATAGACCAGTGATGTATGTCTCTGATCTATAGGCCAGTGATGTATGTCTTTTTATCTACAGGCCAGTGATGTATGTCTCTGATCTATAGGCCAGTGATGTATGTCTTTTTATCTGTAGGCCAGTGATGTATGTCTCTGATCTGTAGGCCAGTGATGTATGTCTCTGATCTATAGGCCAGTGATATATGTCTCTGATCTGTAGGCCAGTGATGTCTGTCTTTTTATCTATAGGCCAGTGATGTATGTCCCTGATCTATAGACCAGTGATGTATGTCTCTGATCTATAGGCCAGTGATGTATGTCTCTGATCTATAGACCAGTGATGTATGTCTTTTTATCTATAGGCCAGTGATGTATGCCTCTGATCTATAGACCAGTGATGTATGTCTCTGATCTATAGGCCGGTGATGTATGTCTCTGATCTATAGGCCAGTGATGTATGTCTCTGATCTATAGGCCAGTGATGTATGTCTCTGATCTATAGACCAGTGATGTATGTCTTTTTATCTATAGGCCAGTGATGTATGCCTCTGATCTATAGACCAGTGATGTATGTCTTTTTATCTATAGGCCAGTGATGTATGTCTTGATCTATAGGCCAGTGATGTATGTCTCTGATCTGTAGGCCAGTGATGTATGTCTCTGATCTATAGACCAGTGATGTCTGTCTCTGATCTATAGACCAGTGATGTATGTCTTTTTATCTATAGGCCAGTGATGTATGTCTCTGATCTGTAGGCCAGTGATGTATGTCTCCGATCTATAGACCAGTGATGTATGTCTCTGATCTATAGACCAGTGATGTATGTCTCTGATCTATAGACCAGTGATGTATGCCTCTGATCTATAGGCCAGTGGTGTATGTTTTTGATCTATAGGCTCTGGACGTATGTTTTTTATCCATAGGCCAGTGATGCATATCTGATCTTCAGGCCATTGATGTATATATTTGATGTTCATACCAGTAGTGTCTGTCTTTAATCTTCAGGCCGGTGATGTATGTAGCTGATCTTCAGGGTAGTATTCATCTCTTTGTTCTTTAGATTACTGGTGTGTGTCTTTGATTTGTGGGTCAGCAATTTACATCTTTTCGTCTTTGGGCTATTGATGTATGTCTTTGGTCTGTGGGCCATTGATGTATGTGTTTTGTCTGTGGGCCATTGATGTACGTCTTTGGTCTGTGGGCCATTGATGTATGTCTTTGGTGTGTGGGCCACTGATGTATGTCTTTGGAGTGTGGGCCACTGATGTATGTCTTTGGTCTGTGGGCCATTGATGTATGTGTTTTGTCTGTGGGCCATTGATGTATGTGTTTTGTCTGTGGGCCATTTATGTATGTCTTTGGTGTGTGGGCCATTGATGTATGTCTTTGATCTGTGGGCCATTGATGTATGTCTTTGGTGTGTGGGCCATTGATGTATGTCTTTTGTCTGTGGGCCATTGATGCATGTCTTTGATCTGTGGGCCATTGATGTATGTATCTGGTGTGTGGCCCATTGATGTATGTCTCTGGTGTGTGGCCCATTGATGTATGTCTCTGGTGTGTGGCCCATTGATGTATGTCTCTGGTGTGTGGCCCATTGATGTATGTCTCTGGTGTGTGGCCCATTGATGTATGTCTCTGGTGTGTGGCCCATTGATGTATGTCTCTGGTCTGTGGGCCGTTGATGTATGTCTCTGGTCTCTGGCCAGTAATGTATATCTTTAATGTTCAGCCCACTAATGTGTGTCTTTAATTTCAGGCCAGTTATGTTTACCATTAATGCTTGGACCAGTGATCTATGTCTTTAAAGTGTAGGACAGTTCTTTCTTTCTTTCTGCGTACGCAGGCTGATACTCCTGCGGACACTCCCTGTATAGCCAGGCAGTGGAGTTTTGTGTGTATGACCCTTTTTTATCCCGCTATTAAGGCAGCCATACTCCATCTTCGGGGAAGTGTAGGACAGTGATGTATGTCATGTATGTCTTTAATATTTAGACATGTGATGTATGTTGTACATGTTCAGACCTGTGATGTACGCCTTACATGTTCATACCGGTGATGTATGTCTTACATGGTCAGACCTGTGATGTATGTTGTACATGTTCAGACCGGTGATGTATGTCTTATATGTTCAGACCGATGATGTATGTCTTACATGTTCAGACCTGTGATGTATGTCTTACATGTTCAGACCTGTGATGTATGTCTTACATGTTCAGACCTGTGATGTATGTCTTACATGTTCAGACCGATGATGTATGTCTTACATGTTCAGACCTGTGATGTATGTCTTACATGTTCAGACCTGTGATGTATGTCTTACATGTTCAAACCTGTGATGTATGTCTTACATGTTCAGACCTGTGATGTAAGTCTTACATGTTCAGACCTGTGATGTAAGTCTTACATGTTCAGACCTGTGATGTATGTCTTACATGTTCAGACCTGTGATGTATGTCTTGCATGTTCAGACCTGTGATGTAAGTCTTACATGTTCAGACCTGTGATGTAGGTCTGTGATCCCTGGACTGACAATGCATGGATTAAAACTTCAGACAAGCGATGTATGGTTTTTGATCATCAGATTTACGAGGTATATGGTTTTCATTTTCAGGTCAGTGACATTTTGCATGTTGAAGGCAGTATGGGACGGATAGCGACTAGAGGAAGGCTGTTTGTCTATATACTGACAGAAGGTGGAGATTGATAGAAGCCAGAGATATAGATTTTTTTTCTATTAGTTCTCTATGCTGAGGGAAGTTTGGGACTGATTTGAACTAAAGAAAGGCTGTTAGTTCGATATGCTGCTGCTCTGGGACGGATAGAAGCTGCAAGTAGGTAACTTGTTCTCTAGCTCTGTGGTGAGGAAACCTTGGGGCTTATAGAGGCTTGAGTAAGGTCACTCACATACACTGCCATCTGGGAAATGTTGTCATGTGTCTCTGTCTATGTCATGTGTGTAATATCTGAAGTAGACATATTTATAGAACAATCACTCGTTTGTTTCGTATTGTATATTGTATCTGCCTGTGGAGGACAGCAGAGTTCAACAGATACTGCATATGGACAACTGAAGGAAGGACAACGCGACCATTGAAGGCCTCCCAAGAGATACAAAGTGTTACAGTTTAAAAGGGAGACAAGAGAGAAATAACTTTCGCGAAAGACATCATAGCAATAATGACGTGTTGCAAGCCTCCTTTTATTTATCGCTGTTAGATCTTTGTATTTTCCGTCAGTGCAGTGCTATCGTTGATTTGTTGAAAACATTTGGAAAGTGAACGTATGCCTAATGGCTCAGTATTGTTTTTGGATCAATTGATAACGCGATTGGAATATTCAAGATTGTGTTAGAATGTTCACCAGGTTTCCGTAAGTTGCTACTGCATTGCCGAAGGTTCGAGAATATTGTAGAAGCTGACCGAATTACATTCGCATAGGGTCGTCGCGATTTCATTAGTTAAGCTTACTGATATGCACAATATTCCAGAAAAGAATAATTGAGTATGTTCTAGATTATGCTTTAGATAACATATGAAAGAATGAGAGCTGTGCGACTGAAGAGAGAGAGAGAGAGAGAGAGAGAGAGAGAGAGAGAGAGAGAGAGGAGAGAGAGAGAGAGAGAGAGAGAGAGAGAGAGAGAGAGAGAGAGAGAGAGAGAGAGAGAGAGAGAGAGAGAGAGAGAGAGAGAGATTGTTGAAGAGTTCTAGTCTAGAAGTGTTCGAGTCTTCATTCAGTTTGAGTCCAGTCGACGAGAAGCTGCCATTAGTAGAATATTCGCTGCTGCATGTACGATGAGTTCCTGTACGACTTATTGAACCTGAAGGTCAGTGGTTTGTTTTGTTCCTATATTCTTCAACGTGTGTAAATAAACGGATCCTCTTCGTTTCAACACCGCCTGGTGTATTTTGTCGTCTGCAAGCCGAACACCTACCACAGGATCTACAACGAACTCTTACAAGCTAGAGTACTGCACTTACCTTGTGCTGGGGAAGTCATCTCTTTAGCGTGTAACACAAAGACACCTTGAAGGCCAACTTCAGAAGCTGCAGCATAGACACTGCTTCCTGGGAAGATGACGCCCTTGACGCAGCTGTATACCCAGAGCACAAAGACGTTTGAGCGCAACAGAGCAGCCGCCGTCCGGGAAAAGAAGAATCGCAGAAAACGGGGCCCATCCTTGCAGGACTCCATTCCATGCAACACTTGTGGACGACTTTGTGCCTCAGGAATTGGTCTTCACTCCCACACGAGGACCTACATCAGCAGATGACCTGCCAGCCTACTCATCCTCAGACACGACGGAGAATCCAGCATCATTACATCTGCGTTGCTTTATGCATTGTTCTGTGTGTTTATTTGTATTTTGCCTTATTTTCTGACACACAGCTGTCTGTATTCCTATTCTTTAAGACAGGCTGTTTGTTCTCGGAGTTGAAGAAGGGATGGTGTTATTAGAAACGAAACGAAGGTGGCTTGTTCTCTATGCTCGGAGAAGGATAAATTTGGAGGGAACTAGAGGAATGTTCTTCCACGGGTTAATGCTAAGGGACAGGTGGGTTTATACACAAAGAGACTGTTTATTCTTCATGTTGAGAGAGCGGTGGATTTGATAGCAGGTAAAGAAAGGTTATTGTTGTGTCTGAAGATCTGTCACTCGAACGTGAACGGTATTTGTTTACTTATTTATATATCTAATTTTTTATTATATTTATTTATTCATTCAGTTTATTTGTTCTTCTATTAATTTATTTATCCCTTTATCTATCTATCGATTTACCTGCTTGTCTGTCTGTCTATCTATTCATCTGTCTATCTGTATATATTCGTCGCTCAATCTATCTAACTTTCAATCTATCTAGATATCTATGTATCTGTTTATTCAGTGAAGAGAGGAAGGGGGCGGCTTTTCGTGTACTCTGAACAAGCGTATACCTGCAAACAGCTCGATCATCTTCCTTTTCTTGAAGTTTGTCCCTGGCAAGTTTCATTCAGATAAAGCGATACCCAGTAGTTGAACTGAACACACGGCGAGCAGTGTTTTCGCGCGACAGCAAATGGAAGTCTCTCTCGTAGCATACTCTTTGTGCCCACAACCAACCAGTGGCTAGGAGAACAAAGAATATATTCTAACAAGAAAAAAAGATTGGCGCTGTAATTTGGTTAGGCACCAAGTTCACCCAGAGAAAGGTGGAATAAATATGCAACGCGCTTGTGGGTTTGTTTAAACCTTGAACATCTCTCTCTCTCTCTCTCTCTCTCTCTCTCTCTCTCTCTCTCTCTCTCTCTCTCTCTCTCTCTCTCTCTCTCTCTCTCTCTCTCTCTCTCTCTCTCTCTCTCTCTCTCTCTCTCTGTCACACACACACACACACACACACACACACACACACACACACACACACACACACACACACACACACACACACACACACACACACACACACACACACACACACACACACAACGAAAAACAACTAGACTTTTGTCCCAGACAATCATATCCTCATAGCTTTTTGGCAAAACAAGGTAATCTTACAGCCGATGCCGTGATGTCTGATTGTACTTAATGTTACTCGTATTCATCTCTTCATTCTTTTTTCCCTTCAGACTAGTCCGCACGCAGTGTCACGTCCTTTTTTGTCTCTCCAACATCACCTCTGTGGCGTTCTGCATCCCAGTGATGGAATATTTGTTGACCTGCACTTGTGTTCCTGCGCAAGATCCCTCGCTTTTTATAACGCGTGTTAATCCATCTATTTGTCATCATTGGTGTTTGAGAGCTGGGCGGGGGGGGGGGGGGGGGGACGGGGTGGGGGGGGGGGGCGTAGGGGGACGAGGGAGTAGAGAGAGCGAGAAGATTGAGCAGTCCAGCTGGATGCGTTGCGAGTAGTGTGATTGCGGCATGCCTTCTGTCAATTGCTGGTTGTTCTTATTTGTTGCAGTTCGGTGTGTAAACGTCACTAATTCATCAATAAAACCATATTCCATAAAAACCAGATAACAGCGCTCAACATGTCATATGAGCGACAAAATGGCACCAAAAAGAGATTAAGCGTCGCTTGAGCCAGGAAACTACTTCAGTGTAGAAATTTGAACCGGCGCGTTTGTTTTGCTGGCTGGGGATATCTTTCATTTATTTTCTTATTTAAGGTCCATCGTTGACGTTGAAGTGTACCTTAACTTATTGTAGTTTGTGTCCAGTAACGTTGTTCTAAGTCTACTGGACACGAAATTGCAAGGTTTGTCTCTGCTGCGGCTGGTATAGAGGCTAACGTCACATCGATAACGCCATTTTTATCATTTTGAGTACACTCCCGTCAGGTTGTGTGTAGTGTGTCTTCATTTCCAACAAGATTAGATTAGGAGTGAAACAATGATATACGAGTGTGCAATGACAAATAAGACCATTGTTCTCACTTTCAGCTTTTATCTCACAAACATATAGTCACGTAACCTTGTTAGACGCGGAAACAAAATCATGCGTTATAGGTCCCATAATAGTTTCAAGGTGAGACGACTGCAGGCGGAAGTTAAAACACACATAACAAATATTGTTATACCGCCGAACGAACGAAACAATTTACAAGACGCAACACGACGCGTTTCGACCTCTTTGGTCTTCTTCCTAGACTACAAGACAATGGACATTGAAGACAATGAAAACGAAAAACGAACAATCACTTAACGCCCCAAATTAGACCCACCATGGATGTGAGGAGATCAGTGATTGTTCTTTGTCTGCATTGTCTTCAGTCTTGTTTTTCTCTCGCCTGACGAAGACCAAAGAGGTCGAAACGCGTCGTGTTCTATCTTGTGATTTGTTTGTCTCTTTTGTTCAGTGGTCCAGTATTATTTCTTTTCAGTTTGTTTGGAAGGTCCCACGATTCCTGCAGCATCTTATTTCTTGTTGTCTGCAAACGTTTTGCAGACCTGACCACAACACAATCCTCAGCTGTGTGTTTTAAAGCTGCTTGTGACACGACTGTGATGTTCACAGGACACACACACACACACACACACACACACACACACACACACACACACACACACACACACACACACACACACACACACACACACACACACACACACACACACACACACCACACACACACACACACACACACACACATATACTCTGTTTCTAGACAGTGTCCCACTACATCACCCTTTCGATTGAGACGCAGCAAATCTGTCTGTTAACTTACGTTTGTTCATGTCACCAATTGTTATTGCTGTGTAGATGTTTCAAGTACAGGGTATGCAGGCTGGCTTGGAACATCCTTTTTCTTTTTCTTTTTTTTTTTTTTTTGGGGGGGGGAGGGAGGACGGGGGGGGGTTTCCTTGTTTGCTCTATGTTGTCATTTCTGCACGGCGATTCGGTGTCGGAAGCCGATCATGGAGCAACAGTACCCTGTTTGTTTGTTTTTCATCTACAGCAATAGTTAGATTTCATATGCTTTGTTGCACAGCATGTAACACGATATAATGTCCACCACAAAACGTCAGACTCAACAACTATTCTGAACCCTGGCTGTCTGGTGAAATCCAACCACGTGATCTGGGATCCCTGTCTTGTACTATTCTGAAACTTGGCTATTTGGTGGAATCCAACCACCTGATCTGGGATCCCTGTCTTGTATCTAGCGTCATCTAGGTCAGGGAGCTGTTGAATAGATCGGTGAGAAATAAGCGCGCTGACCGCCTTAACTCTGTACAGAGCGGTCAGCTACAGGATTGCCATGCGAGGTATTGTCACCGCCCGTTAGTGATGCTGTTCACTGTCTCATAGTACACATTCCACCTGTCAGGAGGGCTTCGTAAATTGAAAAGTTAAAAAAAAACACATGCAAGCAAACAAACAAACAAAGAAAAAACAAGCACAAACAAACAAACAAACAAACAAAGAAAAAACAAGCACAAACAAACAAACAAACAAAGAAAAAACAAGCACAAACAAACAAACAAACAAACAAAGAAAAAACAAGCACAAACAAACAAACAAACAAAGAAAAAACAAGCACAAACAAACAAACAAACAAAAACATAAAAGAAGCAAAAAAGAGAGAAAGTTTCTTCCCCAAATATATGCCAGACTCATGTATGTCAAACAAAAGAAACGCCGTGGTGTAGGCCTAGTTCAGAAAATGATATACCGAGTGAAAAATGGCATCGGCGGTATTACTCCTCCTTTCTTGTTAACGGTCGGTGCTGTAAAGACCTGAACGTGACACGATCGCCTGTCATGATGGCAGTTCTGTGGTGGTTCCACAGTGTCCCTGAGTTAGGTCATCTCTTTTGTCTGGCCTCTGTCTTCTGACAGTGCCAAATTACCATCGCTATCAGCACAGCCATCACCTCCACCGTCAACCGTGGGGTAGTCTCCTGATCAGGAATCCTTATCTCTCCGCGCCAGTATCATGAATAGTGAGAGAAGAAGGAGAGAGAGAAAAAAAACACGTGGCTCTAGTTGCCTCGGATGAAAATCTCTGGTGATCTGGTATTTAACCCAAAGGCACTCCCCCCCCCCCTCCCTGCCTTCCCCATTCCCTCCTCTCTTCCCCTTCGTCACCCAACTTTGAGTCCTTTTCCTCCTTTCTTTGCCCTCCCTCCCCCCCCCCCCCCCCCAATTCCTTCCTCGCTTCCCCCTCACCGCCCACCTCTAAGTCCTTGCCCTCCATCCCTCCCCCCCCACCCTCCCATTCACTCCTCTCTCCTCCCTCGCCACCTACTTCTAAGTTCTTTCGCTCCCACGTTCCCCTACCCCCCCCCCCCCCCCGCCCTCCCGTTTACTCCTCTCTTCCTCCTCATCTCCTACCCCCCCCTCCCATCCCATTCCTTTCTCACTTCTGCCACGCTACCAGCCTCTAAGTCATTTCCTAACGTCCTTTAGTGATTTGTTCGTCGTTTTCGGTCCCTTTGATATTCTGCTGAATTGTTCCCCTTGGTCGCTGTTCGTCTCCCTAAGAGACAAAACCCCCTTTCGCACACTTAGTTTCAACGTTACACCCAGAGGGGCCAGTGGTAAAATAAATGTTAGAACGTCCGCTCGATGAGTCCACGGTTCGAACCATTCATTGATGGGTTCGAATCTTTAGGGCTAGAGAACAGGAAAACACCGATTCTAACTCACCCTAGCCCTCACCTAGGTTCGGGCTAGGTTCGGGCTAGGGCGTGGGGTCGTCAGCCAAAGCCTGTTAAGGTCAAGTTGTCCTCAGAGCAACGTGCGGCGAAGGATCGCTCGTGGGTTTAAATATTTCCATTTAGACACGGAGGAGAGACCAGTCTCGGAGCTATAGACATACGTGTTCTGCGTTTCACAAAATACGTGCGTATGCGCACACACACACACACACACACACACACACACACACACACACACACACACACACACAAACACACACACTTTCGGACAGAGATATAGCCACAAAAAACGACGCAGACACACATTTGCCCTATCTCACCTCCCTTCAACTACCTTCTATCTCTCCCCCACCCCTGCCCCCCACACACAATCGGGTTCGCGAACACACACACGCACGCGCACACACACGGCCCACGGCGCACAGCCCGTTACAAACTGCAACCAAAAAATCAATACACACCTCGCGGGCCTAGGCTCGCTTGCGGCGCACTAACATATTGCATCAGCGAATGTTCTAGACTGTCACGTGTCACTGCTACTTCGAGGTCGCCACGTCAGCAAGACCGGTTTCGCCATTGTTTACCGGACTACTTCACAAGAAGGTTGTGTTTCGACTGTGCTTTGGTGTGACCACTGTGGTTTAGTTGTGTTTTATTTTAAAATGGCTAACATGTTTACTAAAGAACAAACTCTTGCTATTCGAGGCCATAAGTTTTACTTTAACTGCATGTTAGAGTATTTGTCGGAAAGAGTTAGGTGAAGCATAACTTTGGAAATGAACGACTATCTTAAAGGTTTGTTGGTTCAAGGAAATGAAAGAAATATTGCTGAACAAGATGTAGCCAGTTTTAATACGTGTTTGACTATTGATGAGATGGTTCCTTATCTAATAAATGGCGCTGCATTGTTGAAAGTTGGCCAAAGCAAAACAATCCATCACGCGTTGATTGTTGGGCGCCGGCTTGAAACAGCTCAAGTTATGTTTAAAAACAAAAACGCTACAAACATGGCGTTCATTTCTTAAGACGCAGGTGAACATGTCTGATTTGTATGCTAGGAAACTCATTCAACTTTCTGTGTGTTTTTATAACTATCCTAAATTTCACAAGCTAGGAATCGGTATAAATGAAACTGTGTAGCAAACGCCAAAGTATCATTAAACTTATGCAACTGGATAGCGATTTTCGAATGTTCTGGCAAACAAACTAGATAGGGCTAGGCAGACCTTAGTACATCTGCCAGTATGGAGAGGAGTAGTGTGTAGCCAGCACTATCACCATATAAATGCTCCAATATACAATGACGGATGTACTACTACTGGCGATTAGAGCCAGTTGCAAGTCTGGTTGAGAAAAGAGAAGCACAGCAGCAAACTAGGCCAAGTGATCATATATGATCGCTTGACCTGCAAAGCGCGGCAGTTTGCCGCCAATGACGTCAGCACAGAGCACCTGCAAAGCTCGGTGGCAAACTAGGCCAAGTGATCATATATGATCGCTTGACCTGCAAAGCGCGGCAGTACCTGCAAAGCTCAGCGGCAAACTAGGCCAAACGATCCTATGTGATCACTTGGCCTAGTTGATTGAGGTTGCGCGCGGGACACAACCTGTTTAGTCACAAAGCAAGAAGTGGCCCTAGTAGTTTTACTTCTTGTTTGTTTGTTGGTGTTTGTGTGTTTTGTCCTACCCCACGCATGCACCCCCCCCCACCCCACGCATGCACACCCCCCCCCCCCCCCCCTTTACCCACCCCCACCCTAGGCATGCACACTTTTTTCATTTCTAATTTCCTTACTTAATTCATTCTAAAGTTCAAATTTAATTTTTTTAAAATTAAGTTTTTAAATTTAAGTTTTTTAATTAGAATTTCCCAAGTTTTTTAAAATTTCCCTTGATTAATTTCTTATTAAATTTTTAATTTAAAGTTCCCTTTAAAAATTTTAAAATTAAGCCCCCACCCTTTTAAGAAACAACCAATTTCTTTTCAATTTATCTTAAAATTTTATCAAAAAACCTTTCCCAATCAATTTTTTTTACCCTTAAAAAAGTAGATGTCTAATAAAAAAAACACAAAACGCCTCAAAAAACGCGTCACGCGGGGATTTCTTGCTTAACCCCTTTTTGGCGCGAGTTTGGGTCAGCAAAAATTTTTAAAGGGAAGTTCTTACATCCTAAGCAACCGTTTGATTACAATTCCGGGTCTTTTAAATGTTTTTTAAATAGCCCCATGCCCTTTAAAATTTAAATTGACTTCATCTTTTTAAAAAACAAATAATAATCCCCATGTTTTTTAAAAAAAAATTTAAATTTAAGTTTTTAAAAAATTAATGAAATTTTAAATGTTAAAAAATGATTTTTTGTTATTGGCGTGCTGGCGTGCTTTTGCCCTTCTGTTTTTAAGGGTTCCCAGATTTTTTTGGCTGCTTTTTTTTTTTGGGTTGCTTTTTGTTTTTTATTTTTTTAAAAACCGTAATAACTCCCCCCAAGCACAGCAAGGGGGGCCAAAAAATTTTGGCAACATTTTAATTTTCAATTTTCCAAAGGAAGATTTGGGCCCCCTTAAATTTAACTTGCCTTTTTCCCGGGACGGGAAATTGGTTTCAACTTTTTGGCTTTTGGGGGTTTTAATTTTTTCATTATGATTATATTCTGTAAATTGAAATTTTTTTAATTTTCTTTTTCTTTTTAAAAACTCTGCTCCCTTTTTTCCCGCTGCAAAAAACCCCCCCAGGATGTTTACGGGCACTTTCTCGCTTGTTTTCAATGTTTTCGTTTCAGTGTTTCCTGATTCTTCTGATTTTCCGACGCTTTAAATTTTAAAGGAAAAAAAATTTCTAAGTTTAAAAGTAATTATTCCCAAAATTTAACGTCTTTAAAAATTTTCCCAAATTTTGTAAATAGATCACATTTGGGGGGCCCTTAATGACTTTGTTAAAACGGATTTCTTTAAATCATACGTAAAAATCTTTTCGGGAATCAATGGGAGCAAATCTACTGATATTTTTAGGGGAAACAAACTAAACCCGTTTTCCCCAAACCCTTTTTTCCCATTCTCGACCCCAGTGCGTTTCCCTTTCCCGGTTTGTTTATTTTAATAATGTTTTGGGGAAACCCATCTGTTAAAATCTTTTCAATGCTGAATTCATTTCCGGGGAACTGGGGGGGGGGTTTTTAAACATGCTGCCAAAGAATACCCTTTCCTTTTTGGGAAAAATAGTTTTTATCAACACTTCTTCTTTTTGTAAGTTCAAGACGGGTTTTGGGCCACCCGTAGCGTATTAGATCTTTCGGGTTCATTTTTTTATTAATTAAAAAAATTTTTTTTTTTTAAAAATTGACCCCGAAAAAACTAATGCCCAATTTTTTAAAATCCCATTCGGGCCGTTTTTTGGGGGCCTAAGTGTAGGAACTAAAATCTTGGTAAAACCGGGTTAAAAAAAAAAAACCGGCAGATTTTGGGGGCAAACTAGATTTTGGGGGGATTGGGAAAAAACTGATTGTTTTTTTAATTAAAAGCTTCTTTTGCTACGAAAGTTTTCAGTTAAGCAAGGAATAATTCAGAAAATTTATAAAATGTTAAAAAAATACATTATAAAAAATGGCTTCACTCGTAATGATATGGCAAAGGGTGAAAGGCTTTGCTTTTTTGCGGAATAATTACCCCTTTAGTAAACTATGGGATGACGAAAGAGAGAAAAAGACATAAAAAAACTAATTTGGGGCAAACTAACTGCTGCACAAAAGGGGGTCACTATGAAAAGCAGAGAAATTTTACAGTTTGATTTTTTTAATAAAAAAACTGAAAAAAAAAGGGTCATGCAGCCCTTTCACATTTTTAAAAATGTTGGTCAAGCATTAAAAAAAATATTAAACTTGTAAAAAGGGAAAACCAATCGAGAAAATTGCCCCCACCCCAAAATTTAGCAACTTTTATCAACCATCAAAAAAACAAAAAAACCAAGAAATTTCCCTTTTTTTGTCGTTGGTATGACTGTTGTCTAAATTTGGGGTTTCGATAAAAAAAGGCCCGAATTAAAAAAAGAACAAAATCTATTATTCACCAAAAGGGAAAAGGGAAAGGGGAAACACAGCAATCAAAAAACTAAACCAAAACAGCGGGTTTCAGTGAACAAACAGCAAAAGAGGGTTTTCTAAAAAAGCGATTTGCAAATTTATTTTTCCCTGCGCCAAACGAATACAGAGACCCCCCCTTTTTTCAATAAAACCCAAACGACAAAAACCCCTCAAATGGACCTCTTATTTAAACCCCCTTATACGATTTGACGAAAAAAAATTTAAGTACCCCACTCCAGCATTTAAAATAGCTTCAAGAACAAAGATGCGGAAAACCCTTAAACAAAAGAGTGCTTCTGCTTTTTTGCGTTGCCATACAACCCGGGTAAACCCCGAGGTCCTTTTAACTTATCCTCGCATGATTCAAGTCGATGATGGAAAAGAATTTAAAAAAACCCCAAAAGGGAATTTAATTAATTTTTTAAAACCTAAGTTTCTATTTTAAAAAAGGGATTCCAGGAGTTTTACAGATCACAAAGGGTTTTTTAAAACTTTAAAAAACAGTTAAACGGAAAAGGGCTTTTTTTTAACCATAACACAGAGAGCTGATTGACAAATTTTCGCAAAAACAAATGGGTTTAAGACTGCCCTCAGTTTTTTCGCCAAAAAAAAAAAAATGAAGAATTTAAAGGTCTAAAAAACCTACAAGCAATCAAAAGAAAAAAAATAAATGTTGCTGAAGGAGATTTTCACCACAAACTTTTGCCGTTTGGTTTAAGTAAGGTACCTTTTTTTAACCGGGGGAAGCAGAAGGGAACCGCACAGGCAACAACCCCGTTTGGAGTGTTGTCCTTGAATAAAAAGAATTGTAAAAATAATCCCCCGGTATTTTACGAAAACTGACAAAAAAAAAAACAACCACTCCTAAAAGTTTTTTGAAAAGAAAAACTGCAGATAATCCCACCAACCGTTCCGCTTTAATTAATTTAGGGTTCTCCAATGTCCATAGATATAAAACCTAAAATAACAAATACTCTTTTGGTGTTTGTTCTATCTAATACTTCTTGTTACAACCGTTGGTTGATTTCATGTAATTAGATCGCAGTTTACGTTTTCATAAAAAAGTCTTATTGTCAAACAATGCTTTTTTTGTAGTTGCATGCGAATGCTTGACTGCACAACATGCGAGATATTCCTTTTGCTTTCTTAATTTTTTCCCTGCCGAAATACGTACTTTTTTACCTTAAACCCCACATACTCCTTGTCCCTTCCAGAAATTCATCCTTATTTTTCCAAAAACCCCTTCCCTTTTAGAAATTGAATGAAAGGGGCGAATCTTAGGGAAATGGGATTTCGTACCATCCTGCTCCCCTTTCCACTTCATTTCCATGTCTTTAAGATGTCTTCATGGGGATACATAACAAAACGCTGATCTGTGAAAGTACCTGGACTCAGGATACAGGCTTAAAGTAGTGTAAAGAAATTAAAACTCAAAGCTTGATAATTCTAAAACGAAACCCGAAAAAAAACGGGTTTTTTCCAAATTTTGATTTTCTTTTTTTTTCATCTTTATCCAAAAAAGCTATCTAAACTTCAAAGGGTCCGAAAATTATTAAAGCCAAATTTGCTTCTTTTTTCTCTGGGACAATCTACGTCTTTGCCTTGTGCGGATCCCTATCTTTCCAAAACACTTTTTCATCAGCTGAAAAAGTTTTTTTTTCGAAGCATCGGGTTTTTAGTTCAAAGACAGGTTCTTCAGATGTATGGTTCATGAACTTTTTCTTGATAAAAAGCAATTATACTTTAAACAGCTTAAACTTCAACCGTGTTTTAAAATAAATTGTAGAACCCTGTAATGACAACTTAATTTTTTTGCCTCGAAATTACACAATTTAAAGGGGGCTCTTTTGGATCATCTTAGGTTTTCTCTCTAAGGATAGTCATTATGCGGGTCTGGAGTTCAGGGGGATATTCTAATAAACTTCTAGAATGAAACCACGCTTTTGGCCCCGGGCGTCAAACTCCCAAACCCACTTTAATGCTTTTTAAAATTTTTTCGGATCACCGCCGGGTTACACTTGAATTGCGAAATGGAAGGTTTGCGCCATAGCCCTCCATAAAAGGGGGGTTTGCATCTAATACTAGATAGTTAACCTTTTATTTGGATAAAATCTCAGGATTGGGGTTTTTTGCTTTTCAAAATGAGCGACCCATACTAATTCCTCCCGAAAATTCCGTTTCAATCACGAATCATTGGTAGGTCAACAATAAATCATCGACTCCGTAAACTTTAAAAAACTCCCAACTCATCCCGGCGCAGAAATATAAGCCAGGACCCGGGGCTATAATGTTTCATGCAGGTTTTCCTTTAATTTTAAAAAATTCCGCCAACAAACATACCTGCCTCAGTGGAGTCATGATAGTCCTCATTTTTTTACCCAAACTTCTGCCCCGCATCTTGAGCATGCTGGTAATCGGAATCACTGAGTCCTTTCCTCTAAACAAAAGAACCGCCTTTGGGAGAAGTGGTCTTCGTAAAACCTTTTCCCCAACTGTTCATGTATTCAAAAGGGGTAAACGCCCTTTCAACAATGTTGGGTCAAAAATTCTTCGTTTTTGGGGCAGGACTTTAAAGGGACATAGCAGTGACTCTAAGATCCCACATGTGCCATAATCATAAAAAGACATTTTTTTAAAGTAAACACTGTACTTTTCTGATGACGTGAAAGCATGACACCCTAAAGGGGCGTCGCCCACTGCTTTCTTTATAAGGGGGGGAGTCGTGCCCGCAAGTTGTAAAGAATATGGGCACTCCGGGTCTTTGGTTTCAATTTTTATTTGAAATTGCATTTGGGCGCTGCTCCTCTGAATTTTCCCACAATTGATCAGGGTCTCTTACTGTCGGTTTTGTTCTTCTTCACTGATTCTAAACCACAAACCAAAAATTTGGTGGCGAGTCATACTGTTGTTGGTCTTGGGGCGTCACAGGTTTCAAAAAAAATTTCAGATTATTTAAACATCATTACGCATTTTTGGGCATGCGTTTTAAAAAGTATTCTAGCATTGGGCCCTCATAAATTTCTGGTGCAAATGACCCTCCGACCTGACAAAAATGAAGGCAAATAAACAAATCGATGATTACTCTTTAAAGACTTTTTTTTCGAAGTTTTTGGGCGCGGCCCTTCAAAAGGGAAACCCAAAAACGCTAAAAGTCGCGTAAAAAACATAGGAGAATTTTGCATCCTTTTTCCAGTTTTTAAAAACAAACTTTTAACTGCCTTCGGGGGGCGTAATTAGTTCCGTTTACAGTAAACTCCCCGATACAATGTTTTCTTATTTTCCCTTTTGGGGTTTAAACGATGGCATTCTTTTAAACATTTTCTACAAATTTTTGTTTATCCCAAATTTTTTGAATATGACCAAAATCACCATTGTGCGTATAAATTGTAATGGGGAGCCCCGCGGTGAAACAATCAGAATAATCGACATGATTCTTGTCTGGTCCCAACGTTGGACTGTTTTGGGCACTCTGAGGGGCTTAACGTTTCCTCATCCCATGTGTACCTTAACATTTTTGGGTTTGTTTTGTTCTTCAAACTGTAAATTTTGGGGCCACCAAACGGGAAAGGGAATTCCACTAAATTAAGGCATTGTGTAAGGCGAAGTTAATACCCCCCTTGCGTTTTTGCGGACTAATGCGCCTTGCGAGAACACCCCACAAAAAACATTTGGGCCTGATTCTTTATGTTAAAACTGCTCTTTTTGCAACAATGGGGGTGTAGTGGAATGTAAGACCTCCCTACAATGGGCGCATCTTAGACTGTTAACTGACTTGGGATTTCGCCCTCTGACCAACCAAGCCTCTCTTTTTAGCTTATTCCGGCGGCTACATAAAAACTGTTAACAGCTGGTCCCCCAACCAGGTGTTAAGTCTTTATGAAAAGAATACCCCGTTGTTTATTGAAACCCAGATTTCGGGTTTTCTTCATTTATTGTTTATATATCGTTTAAAAGCTAACTTACTTTAAACGGGGGGTCTATTGTTATTTTCCCCTGGAATTTGAAAAATAGCATGAGCAACACTTGCCTTACTTTTGCGGGATAAATGACTTCAAAATCAATACATTTAGTGCCTTGAAAACGCTTTTCCCTTAACTTTGGTTTCAAAAAATTTCGTCTGGACCTTCATTTTTTTTTTATCCTGCGATTTTCTTTTTAACTAAAAAATTTTTTTTTAAAATCAAAAAAAAAATTAAAATAAATATCGAGGTTTTTTTGTTTAGACCATAAACAAAGTATAAACACCCTTTGGCGTTTTTAAATGTGAGCGTTTAGAGCAATTTTTAATTTTCGTTTTTTTTTTTTAAAATTCCTTTTTTTTCTCTCGGGCTAGCTGTTGAAAAAAACTTGTCCTTGCCTTTTTTTTGAAGATCAAATTTTTGTCTTTGTATCATAAAAAACGCCTGTAACGATTAAATTCTTCATCCTGATGTTTGAGTCAGCTAGTGCTTTTTTTATTATCATTAAAGGGAACTAATTTTAGCGGGTTATTATTACCTAGGGGGTTTGCTTTTGGATTTTATTTTTTATTTTTTTGCTACTGCACCTAGGGCTAATAAAAAGGGCCCGAGGCTAAAGACAACCCCCTAGAGGTAAACGGGGGTCGCCTATCCCCGTTGCTAAAGACCTACACTCTTTTCCTGCGATGCGGCGCTTATATCGATCCCAGTTTTAACATAGGTAACGCATAAAGGCGCAGAATCCCTTCTTTTTGTTTTGCTGTATTTTGAAAGGTCCTCCTATTTTTTGTAGCATTTGTAATTTTGGGTTTAAATTTTAAAAAGGGGTTTTTTTAGGGGGGGTTTCTACTATCTCTTCCTTGCGACTCGGGGCGTTTAAACACATTGGAAAACCGATGGGCATTTTTTTTTTAAAAAATGAAAAAAATAATTTAGTTTTCTATTGGCTAATCTGTTTTTCCCAATATTCACTGTTATAAATTTAATAAAAACAAATGACATTAAGGGGTTTTATCGCTTCTTTTTTTTTCTCAATTTTAATGTTTAAATCTTTAAACCCTTCCCCACTTCCATGCAACGATTATCCCGTTGACCTTAGTCAATCCTAACCAAAATTTTTTGTTAAAAAATATCAAACCTAACACTGTGAAGGGTAGATCTTAACGCAAGGCTGCTTTTGGGGTTCACCCCCTCCCACCCCCAAAAAATTTTTTTATTTTCGTCAAAATGATGATAAGGTCTAAGTCCGCTACATAGATTGGTTAGGGCGGCCCTCAAATTTTACATTGCACTTTTTGTTTTTTTTTGGATTAAAAAACTTTTTCCCTTTCTCCCTTGCGTGGTTTTTCATCTTCACACAGCAAAAAAAACCTTTAACGATTTTGCTGTGACACTAAATTTAAAATTCCCCTATACGTCTGCCGTCTTTTTGGGTATTTTAATGATGACGCACGTTTTTTGAATTTTTACAATTTGGACCATATTTTGCCCAAACACCTTTTAAAATTTAAATTGCTAACAACATCAAACTCTAACGAATGTCAGAAATCTGTACTTGCTTCGGTGTCTGTTGACTATAACACGTTTTACCATTAAAAGGAGTTCGTATGACAATCTTCTTTTTAAAGCCCCTTTTAAAAATATGGGGCATCGCTTTTTAAAAACTCAAAAACTAAAGGAAAGGAAAACGATTTCCAAAAGCATAACTTACGGCTAAACCTTTTTGCTGCCCTTTTGCCCTGAGGCAGTCGCGCCTATTCTAATTTTTTGTGCTTCTTCATTTCCGATTCCTTGAAACGCAAAAATCTTCCCTTTTATTCCGGTTTCCTGTAAAAGGTTAAAATATTTGCATTTTGTAAAGAAAAAAACTTTTTTCCCCTCAAGTTTTTTTAGAAATTTTCTTAAGATTGCCCTCCCAAAAGGGGGGGAAAAGTTTTGGGTTTGGGGCTTTGTTGAAGCGAGTTCATTTTTAAAGTAAGCCGTGCGGCCGGGACAATCAAACATTCGCTCCCCGGGGCTGGAAAAATTTAAAAGTAAGAATTTTATCCGCATCAAAATAGATGGATTATTTTAACAGTAAATTTCCCTTTATTTCCCCCCACGCCTGGGGGCTTTGATCGGGTCAAGAATCGAGCCATAACTTGTGACATTTTTAAAAAACAAAAAAAAAATTAAATTTTTAAAAACATGGGGGGTATTGAAAATGAAGATTAATATTTTTCCTGTAGACGCCGACATGGAGAAATGACTCCCTTTGACACAGCATCGCTCGGAGATCCATTTGGGGGATAAATAGCTGAAAGGGGGCAAAGGGGTAAATTAAAAGAAAGTAAAGTCAGATCTTAACCAAAGTTTAGGACTAGAACCTCCTGAAACTTAAAACCCTGTAGTTTTTTAACTAAAAAAAAAACCATTTGTATTTTAAAACGACAAAGAGAACTGTTCCGTTTCTAAAACTAAACTCATCAAAAAATTTTTTTAAAAAAGTACAAAGACAAAAGCTCACTGCAAGCGAGCAGGACGCCCTTTGGGTTTACTAAACCAAAATTATCCGATGAAGTTGCTAAAGTTCAAAACGCACAACAAAAAACCCCAAAAATAACCAAATACAAAAACACCCAAATGAAGATTAATTCAAACAGTGGAGACGTGAAATCGTACAGAACTCACGAAGAAGAAAAACAGCATTTTAAAACTATCACGAACACGGCTACCTGAAGGGAATTTTTTTACCCTGTCGTATTTAAGACCCTCAAAGGCGAATTAACAAAAAATGTAGCAAAACTAGGTGAACTAGATGGGCATTAGAAAAAGAGAAAAAAAAAACCCCTGAGAAATGACGACCGCATCGAGGGGGTGATATTAAAGAAGGAAAAAAACAAAGACTAAAAAAATCTTGAGCAAAAAAGAAGCAAGACAGAATGCGACTACTAACCGGACCCTTGGAAATCAAGTAATAGAAAAGAGAAACAAACGAAAAAAATTTATATGAAACACAACCTAGCAGAAAAAAAAAACACTGTTTAAAAGGGAAGGTCACTTTGCAGCGTTAAAACGGCCCTTTGATTTGCATAATACACTGGGGATGGCTATTTCGGGCGGTGGCGGGGGCAAAGTTTGTGCCTCCATCGCCATCCCTGATAAATCAGGGGAAAAAAACACTTTATCATCTTTCATTTAAAAAAAATTACTGGGAAAGCAAGACTCTTGCCGGGAATTAGGGGTGTTATTTGCTGCTTTTTTCTACAGCAGGCAAAATAGTTGGCTTTAAAGCGAGCACTTGGCATTATTCTCTAATATTGGGTTTTTCTATTTTGTAAGATAAAAACCAAATAATCCAGGCCCTTAATCCAATAACAATGCTGCTTTCAATTTGTGGTCATCGCAACAAAGTCCACGTCTTCAACAGTCTTTGGGCTTTGAACCACGGGATTGGGGACTTAACTTGGTGTTTTTTTGTTTGTTTTACGGGTCGAAATTTTTTATCGTTTTTCCCAACCTTCTTTCATTACCTGCACAAGGATTCTTTTTTGTAGTTTATTTGTTTCCCACCGGAGTCTGAGGGCAGAAGGCAGCATGTATAAACCAGTGCCAAAAGCAAAGCTACTTCGATCTGCGTATTTTAAAACATTTTGGTACCTTTTAAACTTGAAGGCAAATCAACTTAGAATTAATGGGGTCCTTAAATTTCTAAAGTATTTTTTTTGCGCGCAAAGCCAGAAAGGATCAGTTATCCGATTTTGTTGTGCTTTGGGAAACCCAGCAAACACCAACGTAAGTACAATAGAGTCGTTTATTCGTTTATTCCCCCTTTGTTAGGCCCCAGATAGTCAAGAAAATTTGTCCAGCTGTTTTATGCTCTTGCTCTATACCCAAGGTGAACACCTGTGCCTGAAGAGAAAGAGTTAAGAGGTTCCATCATACTTAACTTTCTGTCGCGCCCCAATAATAAGGGGGGCCTAACCATATAAATCCGACTTTTTCAAAGTCTGTCTTTGGGCCCTTTAAAATTGAATTTGTTACAGATCCTTTCAAAAGCCTTCAGTCCATTCTGTTGCGAATGGGTTAACGTTTTTGTCATTTGGTAATGGCGGGGTCGCATTCAGTCAAAAAAACGTTGAAGGGGGAAAAAAATGAAATCTTACACTGACCCACCAAAAGGGAAAAGGGTATTTAAATGATCACAACGAACTCCCCCCAGTTGATGCACAAAACCGCAAAGTTTTAAATGGTTCGATAAAACTGCATCGGATACGAACCACACTTTTTCGAGTAGTCTTTTTTTAAAAGGGGGGGAAATATCCTTTTAAAGGGTACTCACCTTACTGAAAGGGGTCATCGGGTCACAGCAATGTCAAGAGTACATTTCATATTTTTTAAGATGGTATCGGCCCAACAGAATATTTTCCATCTTTAGTATATTTTAACGCCTCATTTTTTTTTTGTTTTTTTTTTTTATTTTTATTTTGTTTAAAAAATGTTTTAACAATAAAAAACCAGACGTCCTTTTGTTTTTTTGAACATGCTATTGATAACGATTTGCGGGAAACCCAAAAAGGTCCGCTCCATGAAAAATTTTACAAAGTCGTAGGGTTAATAAAGCGAAACCAAGAAACAATAAAAAGGTTATAAAAGTTTAGGGCTCAAAGCTAACCGTTAACAAACCTGTGGTTATTACGGGTTTTTCTCACTAAAAGAAGCAATAGTAAATTCGGCATTTCTCTCAAAATTTAAAAATGCAAATCAAAAAAAAAATTAACATTCAAACCCGAAGAAGCAGATACTTTTTTGATAAAGACAGCAAAAGTTCTTTGAAGCTGACACCGGAGGACACAAAAGATTTTTTGTTACACCGGCGAAACTACTTTTGAGGGGGAAAACCGCCGATCTGCATTACATTCATTACTCTATTTCATTTGGACGAGTTGGCACTGAGAAAACTTATAGTGAAGGCCCTCAAATGTTTAAGAGCTCTTCCGCAGGAAAAACTGCATATTGCGATTATGAAATTATACAATTCCCTAATTTACAGTTTAAAAAATTAGCTTGTGGGAAGGTCGGATCATTTCGTATAAAAATCACAGACGAAACAGGAAAAGTCATGAAATGTGATAACCTGCACATTGTTTTAGAAATAAATAATAAGTTGTACTAAAAAATGTCGCGGGGGCCAGATGAATCGGGAGTTACTTTTAGCGCCTGTAAGGTGTATAACCTTAAAATTTTAAAAGACCTTGCAGACGTTACAGACTTGAACAGAACGGTGAAATGGCACTTTGTAGGGGTTTGAGTACCTAAAGATGGTGATTTAAACGCAAAGAGGTTGGCGACAGCAAAAAGTTTTCCTAAACTAGAACAACTGCGCAATCTAGAAGCAATAATGTTGGCCAGTAATGAATATAAAATATTCGAAAACCTGACCTCAAATGGCACTTAGAACCATATTTAGAAGGGGAAAAATAAAATTTGAATTCATAACCCCATTTACATTTTTAGCCGCCAAAAAATTTTCAGAAAAGCATTCACTCTGGCCCTTTACATGTAAGTCTTATGCCAGATGACAATAGTCGGAAAGAGATTGAAATAAAGCCGTATGGGAATAAACAGTACATCCTCCACAGAAAAGAAACGGTTTTAGAGGATGCTTCTACAAAATTACATTTCTTTCCACGCCAAAATTAGGAGACACGTTCAAAATGATATTTGAAATTTCTGTCTTAAAAGATAAGGCAAGAAAGGGAGCTGTGGGCGTCAGTGACGCCCTTCTAAAAGGAATTCTAATTAGCGGGCAAAACTTAGCCCGTTAAAAAACTTAAAGTTACCATCATTGTTCTTCCAAACGGTGAGGATATTAAAAGGGCATAACACCACGACAAAATTAATATTAGTCTAAATAGAAACGATCTTACAGGACTAAATTGGATTAATATTACACATTTAGACCTATAGGATTTTATTATACTGAACAAGTTTTAAAAAGAGGGCATGATAAAAACAATAACTGGATTAGATTAAATTCTATTATAAAACTATGGAGCAGTTTTAAACTTTTTGACAAAAACCCTCATTGTTCATTAATTTGTGGACAAACTGGTTGTGGAAAAAAAATATTTATTTCCCCAACCTGGTTTCAAACAGTTTACGTTATAATTTTGATCATATTGTGATTTTCTGCCCAACACTTAAATGGAACAAAGCATATCATGATAGAAGGTTTATATGGAATGATGATAACATATTTTTTGTTAATCCTAGCAATAAACTGAGTGAATGTCTAGAACGCTTTTTTATATTGTTTGAAGGAACGCAGACACTTTTTATTATAGATGACTGTTCAGCAGAAAGAGACATAGTTAAAAAGAGAAACACTTTGTCAAAACTAGCCTTTAGCGGAAGACATGCTGGGATAAGTGTGTGGATTTTATGTCAAAAATATAACTCGGTTTTAAAAGACTTTAGAGAACAGTTAAAGACTGTAATTTTATTTCACATGAAAGACAGAGATGCATTTGATGAATGTTTGCGTGAAAATGATGTTATTGAGAATGATCAGGAAAAACATAGGATTAAGCAAAAACTAAAATCTGAAAAGTTTAGTAAATTAGTATT
>CM031603.1:3778056-3780556 GCA_018398815.1 Conus ventricosus | reverse complement strand
GAGAGAGGGAGACTGATCCTGCTGCAAACTTGCTGAAGCACTTTCTCTTTCCCTGTCTCAGCTTCCGGGCCTCTCCGGTGGCATTGAACCCACGCCGTTCATTCCGTCTCGCTGTCCACAGCCACGCCGTTCATTCCGTCTCCTGTCCACAGCCACAGCCACGCCGTTCATTCCGTCTCCTAACCACAGCCACAGCCACGCCGTTCATTCCGTCTCCCTGTCCACAGCCACGCCATTCATTCCGTCCCCCTGTCCACACCCACACCGTTCATTCCGTCCCCCCTGTCCACAGCCAGCGCCGTTCATTCCGTCCCCCTGTCCACAGCCACACCGTTCATTCCGTCCCCCTGTCCACACCCACACCGTTCATTCCATCCCCCTGTCCACAGCCACGCCGTTCATTCCGTCCCCCTGTCCACAGCCACACCGTTCATTCCGTCCCCCTGTCCACACCCACACCGTTCATTCCGTCCCCCTGTCCACAGCCACGCCGTTCATTCCGTCCCCCCTGTCCACAGCCACACCGTTCATTCCGTCCCCCTGTCCACAGCCACACCGTTCATTCCATCCCCCTGTCCACAGCCACACCGTTCATTTCCGTCCCCCTGTCCACAGCCACACCGTTCATTCCGTCCCCCCTGTCCACAGCCACACACCGTTCATTCCGTCCCCCTGTCCACAGCCATGCCGTTCATTCCATCCCCCTGTCCACAGCCACGCCGTTCATTCCGTCTCCCTGTCCACAGCCACAGCCTGGTTCGTCCCGCCACAGTACCACTGGTACCGGCCATCCACAGGGAGCAATCAATTTTGAGTCGTCTTGAGGCAACCCGAGACACTGCACTGCTGCCGAGTCACTTCGGTGGTGTTCTGTGTGTCTGTTCTGATCTAACATATGCAGGACACCACCTACTAAGCCCCCTACTGACTGACAATAATTGCTTAGTCGCGGAGCCGGCGTGAGTGAGCTCTCCCTCCGGAGGGCGCCACCACGTCTGTTCAGCGACGGTCCCCATGAATCAGCTGATGCGGGCAGCCCCGCAGAAAATCACTAGAAGTACTGACGTGGCGAGGAGCCCCGCAGAACATCACTAGAAGTACTGACGTGGCGAGGAGCCCCGCAGAACATCACTAGGAGTACTGACGTGGCGAGGAGCCCCGCAGAACATCACTAGAGTACTGACGTGGCGAGGAGCCCCGCAGAACATCACTAGGAGTACTGACGTGGCGAGGAGCCCCGCAGAACATCACTAGGAGTACTGACGTGGCGAGGAGCCCCGCAGAACATCACTAGGAGTACTGACGTGGCGAGGAGCCCCGCAGAACATCACTAGGAGTACTGACGTGGCGAGGAGCCCCGCAGAACATCACTAGAAGTACTGACGTGGCGAGGAGCCCCGCAGAACATCACTAGGAGTACTGACGTGGCGAGGAGCCCCGCAGAACATCACTAGGAGTACTGACGTGGCGAGGAGCCCCGCAGAACATCACTAGGAGTACTGACGTGGCGAGGAGCCCCGCAGAACATCACTAGGAGTACTGACGTGGCGAGGAGCCCCGCAGAACATCACTAGGAGTACTGACGTGGCGAGGAGCCCCGCAGAACATCACTAGGAGTACTGACGTGGCGAGGAGCCCCGCAGAACATCACTAGGAGTACTGACGTGGCGAGGAGCCCCGCAGAACATCACTAGGAGTACTGACGTGGCGAGGAGCCCCGCAGAACATCACTAGGAGTACTGACGTGGCGAGGAGCCCCGCAGAACATCACTAGGAGTACTGACGTGGCGAGGAGCCCCGCAGAACATCACTAGGAGTACTGACGTGGCGAGGAGATCCAAACGAAGGTCAGCACAAGAGCAGGGCATGAAGGGCCAGAGAGTTGGAGACTTTTTGATGGCCGATGAGGAGGAGGAGGAGGATTATGATAATGCCACGGATTTCCATTCTGGGACTAATGTTGCATGACAGCGCTGCACTCTACGCTGGTCTTTTCACCTTAGTCGTTAATTCTTGTATCCATCAGCTTTAAATCATATGCAGTCTGGTCTTGAAACTTAGCGGATGAGGTGTAGCGTATATGGACTAGTCTGCTCACAGCGACACATCCTTGATGAATCTTAAACTGAAACTAAACTTCATAATAAAATACCCCGGCATCAACCAGGCCCGAGATGTACAGACACCTGCAGTGCTGGTCAGGAAATTTGAGCAATACATCCAGAGACGCTAAAGCAACCACACTGGCTTTTGCTGCTTGACAATCACCGGCCATGTTTCAACAACCTCTACCTGGGTTTACCAGACGGGTGATGTCGTAGGTATCATAATTATCACAAGCCGCATGCTAGCGAACCGATCGACTAATTTTCTAGGAAGCTAGCAGGTGGGTTCTGCTCTCGCTTCGACAGATGAGTAGCAGGGGGAATCAATGGCCAGGATGTGTACTCATGTGAGAATTTGTCAACTAAACTAATCGTAAACGTTTTGAAGATAATAA
>CM031603.1:3774194-3777956 GCA_018398815.1 Conus ventricosus | reverse complement strand
GATCAAAAATACGGATTGTTCTGTTAAATTTGACGACCCATTTCCTATGGAAGATATTTCGACAGAAACTAAAACGTGTAAACAGTGAGATCTTGACAACTTAGTTCTATATTTACATACCTTTTGTGATGTTTTAACTGCATAATACTTAATGCAGTACGCAAACATGGACTATTAAAGTACTTACACTTCCAGAATAACTACACTACCACATAATTGAAAAGAAAACTGTGCAGAGGGGTTGATGAGTGGAGTGGTGGAGGGGAGAAGGGAGAGAGGGAGAGAGACAGACAGATAGACAGACAGACAGAAAGGCGGACACACAGACAGACAGACAGACAGAGAAGACCAAGAACAAGAAAAAGAAGAACAGGTAGAAGAGAAAACTAATTAAAGCCTTTTATGAAAATATTGCCGTCTCCAACCGTTATTTCCTTCCAGATATCATGTCATAAGCCAAGTCAAGGTGTCAGCCACCAAATAGACATTAAACAAAATGATAGTGGTAAGATAAAGACATATAGCCCCCCCCCCCCCCCCCCCCCCCCGCCAAAAAAAACAATAATAATAATAATAAAACAAGCAAAAGAAAGCATTCAAAGCAAGTCAGCAGCGTGCACAATATTAATTGAAACTGTTTCACGAAAAAAAAAAATGCATTTGTTTTTTTCTTTGTTTATAGAGAACTATCTGAAACACTATTCCAGTATCTAAACATGTGCTGTTGTTTAAAAGCATTTAAAAACATTTCAAAAGTTTGTAGCAAGTAATTACACAAACGGAAACAAGCAAACAAGCAACAGCGAAACATCACGTCCATCCAATTAAACAAATAAATAAAATCAGACAGAAATGCCAAATTATCGGTCGTGTTTCAGGCGCATTTCTTTTCCGCGCATGTCACAGCTCACTTCCTGTACGCCATTTCCGCTTCTTTTCCCATCCCCTCTTTCTCCATCCGACTCCTCTTTCTTTCCTCCCTCTCTCCCGTCTTTCTTTCCTCCTCTCTCCCGTTTTTCTTTCCTCCCTCTCTCCCGTTTTTCTTTCTTTTCTCCCTTTGCCTTTTTCCCCGGTGTATCCTGGCTCCTTTCCCCATCGTTCGAGTTTCTCCCCCTACCCTCCCCCCCCCCCCCCCCCCCTCTAAAATCCCCCGGTTTTTTTTTTCTCAAATTTTATTTTGTTATTGCTCCTGCTGAAAATGCAATTTCTTCCGCTGGAAAATAGTTGTAAAACAATTGACGACCAGGAGAAAACAGATAAAAAAAAACAACAACAACAAAAGACGAGAGGCATGACGGATATATAGAATGGTCATGCCATGTTGATGTTTTAGCATTAAGGACATATCCATTTACATGAAGTGCTAAACGACGTGTTTCAACCTCTTTGTTTTTCTTCAGGGAAGAAAAACAACTGCCTAAAGACGAGCAGAGAGGTCGAAACGCGTCGAGTTTGTCTTGTAATGTGCTTGTTTCTTTCATTTGGTGGCATAACAGTTTATCTTTTAAGTTGCTTCAATTTCTGCGTGCACTTACCTCACACTAAAACTAACCAATGAATGATAAACAAGGACGGCATCATTGATCCCATGGTGAAAACACTGGAAGCCAAATCCCACGGCAAGGCCGCCAGTAGATACCTACCAAACATGTCACTAGATGGCTACATACGTCCTGATTTCACAGCAAGGCTGCCAGTAGATACCTAACAAACATGTCACTAGATGGCTACATACGTCCTGATTTCACAGCAAGGCTGCCAGTAGATACCTACCAAACATATCACTAGACGGCTACATAATTCTACAGCAAGGCCGCCAGTAGATACGTACCAAACATGTCACTAGACGGCTACATAATTCTACAGCAAGGCCGCCAGTAGATACCTACCAAACATGTCACTAGACGGCTACATAATTCTACAGCAAGGCCGCCAGTAGATACCTACCAAACATGTCACTAGACGGCTACATAATTCTACAGCAAGGCTGCCAGTAGATACCTACCAAACATGTCACTAGACGGCTACATAATTCTACAGCAAGGCCGCCAGTAGATACCTACCAAACATGTCACTAGACGGCTACATAATTCTACAGCAAGGCCGCCAGTAGATACCTACCAAACATGTCACTAGACGGCTACATAATTCTACAGCAAGGCCGCCAGTAGATACCTACCAAACATGTCACTAGACGGCTACGTAATTCTACAGCAAGGCCGCCAGTAGATACCTACCAAACATGTCACTAGACGGCTACATAATTCTACAGCAAGGCTGTCAATAGATACCTACCAAACATGTCACTAGACGGCTACGTAATTCTACAGCAAGGCCGCCAGTAGATACCTACCAAACATGTCACTAGACGGCTACATAATTCTACAGCAAGGCTGCCAGTAGATACCTACCAAACATGTCACTTGACGGCTACATAATTCTGCAGCAAGGCTGCCAGTAGATACCTACCAAACATGTCACTAGATGGCTACATAATTCTACAGCAAGGCTGCCAGTAGATACCTACCAAACATGTCACTAGACGGCTACATACGTCCTGATTTCACAGCAAGGCTGCCAGTAGATACCTACCAAACATGTCACTAGACGGCTACATACGTCCTGATTTCACAGCAAGGCTGCCAGTAGATACCTACCAAACATGTCACTAGACGGCTACATACGTCCTGATTTCACAGCAAGGCTGCCAGTAGATACCTACCAAACATGTCACTAGATGGCTACATACGAGTAAGCGTGGAACTTTTTCTTTAAGTTCGTTTCAAAGTGAGGTGACCGCAGGCGAAAATTGAGAGACTTTAAAATTGAGACAGACTTTATAATTGAGACAGACTTTAAAATTGAGACAGACTTGAAAATTGAGACAGACTTGAAAATTGAGACAGACTTTAAAACTGAGACAGACTTTAAAATTTATTATTAATGTGTCCGCCAAACAACATGGATAACCAAATTTCAAACATGAAACGTTTCGACAACTTATGTCTTCTTAAGGTAAACACGGTTCAGAACAATGAAAAGAAAGAAAAACGAACAATCATTTATCTTCTCAAATTCCGCGCAAGATGGACGATGAATGAAAACGAGTCAGTTAAAGAAATCCGGCGCAAGATAGCCGTGGAATACGTCCTCGTTTTGATCCGACACCCATCTTGCGCCGAAGAGGTAAGAGGTCGAAACGCGCCGTGTCGTGTTTTGTCTTGTCATGTGTTTGTGCCTGTTGTTTGGAAGATTCACTAATAATTGTTTTTAAAGATTTTTTCTTTATGTCTTGCTCTGGTTATTTTGTTTGCGTCTTGTCTGCGTGTGGAATCCGGTGGGTGGGCATTGCATGCAAGATAACTTCGGAATCAAGTCAACAGAAGGATTTCATCAAGGAAGCAAAAGCGCCATGCATTGTCTGCCGTTCAAAGTTAAAGTATGTTTTAATGTCAAACTGAGCCAATGATGAACAGACAAAAGAACTAACAACATCATGAAGTGTTTCTGTGTGTTCTGACTCATCATCATCATCATCATCATCATTCTCTTGCCCATGATGGGCGTAGAGGAGAGATGAGAGACACTCTCGAAGCCAGGCACCGCCATCCGGCCCTGTCCTCTGCCTGTCGCATCAGCGTAGGGCCATCCATTCTGGTCCATTCTTTGATGTTGTCCATCCAGCATTTGGCGTGTCGTCCCCTTCGTCTGCCGCCTTCCAGCGTGCCCTGGATGACAGTTTTGGGCAGTGAATTGTGGCGT
>CM031603.1:3759194-3769194 GCA_018398815.1 Conus ventricosus | reverse complement strand
CCCCTCCACCGCCCTTCCCTTCCACCCCCCTCCACCGCCCTTTCCCTCCACCGCCCTTCCCTTCCACCCCCTCCACCGCCCTTCCCCTACCCCCTCCCCCCCCTCCCCCGCCCTTTTCCCTCCACCCCCTCCACCGCCCTTTTTCCCCCCACCCCCCTTCCCCTCCACCCCCCCACCCCCTCCACCGCCCTTTCCCTCCACCCCCCCCACCCCCTCCACCGCCCTTCCCTCCACCCCCCTTCCCCTCCACCCCCCCCCCCCCCCCCCCCCCTCCACCCCCCTTCCCTTTCCCCCCCCCCTCCACCCCCCTTTTCCCCCCACCCACCCTTCCCCCCCACCCCCCACCCCCTACCCCCTCCACCGCCCTTCCCCTCCACCCCCTTCCCCCCACCCCCTCCACCCCCCCACTCCCTTCCCTCCACCCCCCCCCACCCCCTTCCCCCCCCCCCCCCTACACCCCCTCCACCCCCTCCACCCCCTCCACCGCCCTTTTCCCTTTTCCCCCCCCTCCACCGCCCTTTCCCCTTTCCCCCCCTCCACCGCCCTTCCCCTCCACCCCTTCCCCCCCCTCCACCCCCTCCACCCCCCCCACCGCCCTTCCCCTCACCCCCCCACCGCCCTTCCCCTCCAACCCCCTCCCCCCGCCCTTCCCCCCCCCCCCTCCACCGCCCTTCCCCCCCAACCCCTCCACCGCCCTCCCCCCACCACCCCCCCACCGCCCTTTTCCCCCCCCAACCCCTCCACCCCCCTCCCCCCACCCCCTCCCCCCGCCCTTCCCCTCCAACCCCCCACCGCCCTTCCCCTCCACCCCCCCACCGCCCTTTTCCCCCCACCCCCCCACCCCCTTCCCCTCCACCCCTCCACCCCCCCCCACCGCCCTTCCCCTCCCCCCCCCCCCCCACCCCCCCCCTTCCCCTCCACCCCCTTTCCCCCTCCACCCCCCCACCGCCCTTTCCCCTCCACCCCCCCACCGCCCTTTTCCCCCCCCCCCCACCGCCCTTCCCCTCCACCCCCTCCCCCCCTTCCCCCCCTCCACCCCCTCCCCCCCCTCCACCGCCCTTTCCCTCCACCGCCCTTTCCCTTCCACCCCCCCACCGCCCTTCCCTTCCCCCCCCCTCCACCCCCTCCCCCCCCTTTCCCTCCACCGCCCTTCCCCTCCACCCCCTTCAAACCCCCCTTTCCCCCGCCCTTTCCCTCCCACCCCCTCCACCGCCCTTTTCCCCCACCCGCCCTTCCCCCCCCACCCCCCCACCCCCTCCACCGCCCTTTCCCTCCACCCCCTCCACCCCCTCCACCGCCCTTTCCCCCACCGCCCTTCCCCTCCACCCCCCCACCCCCCCGTCCACCCCCTCCACCGCCCTTCCCTTTCCCCCCCCCCACCCCCCCTTTTCCCTCCACCGCCCTTTCCCCCCCACCCCCTCCACCCCCCCCCCAAACCCCCCCCCACCGCCCTTCCCCTCCACCCCCTCCACCGCCCTTCCCCCCACCCCCCCCCACCCCCCCCACCGCCCTTTCCCCCACCCCCCCCTTCCCCTCCCCCCCCTCCACCGCCCTTCCCCTCCACCCCCCTCCCCCCCCTCCACCGCCCTTTTCCCCCCACCGCCCTTTTCCCCCCCCCCCCCCCCCCCCCCCACCCCCCCACCCCCTTCCCTTCCACCCCCCCACCGCCCCCTTTCCCTTCCACCCCCTCCACCCCCCCCACCGCCCTTTCCCTCCACCGCCCTTCCCCCCACCCCCTCCACCCCCTCCACCGCCCTTTTCCCCCCCGCCCCTTCCCTTCCACCCCCCCCACCGCCCTTTCCTCCACCCCCCCACCGCCCCCCCCCCCCCCCCCACCCCCCCCCCACCGCCCTTTCCCCCCACCCCCTCCACCGCCCTTCCCCCCACCGCCCTTCCCCCCACCCCCTCCACCCCCTCCACCCCCCTTTCCCCCACCCCCTCCACCCCCTCCACCGCCCTTTTCCCTCCACCGCCCTTTTTCCCCCCACCCCCTCCACCCCCTCCACCCCCTCCACCGCCCTTCCCTTTCCACCCCCTCCACCGCCCTTTCCCTCCACCCCCCCTTCCCCTCCACCCCCTCCACCCCCTCCCCCCCCTCCACCCCCTCCACCGCCCCCTTCCCCTTTCCCCCGCCTCCACCGCCCTTCCCTTCCACCCCCTCCACCCCCTCCACCGCCCTCCCTTTCCCCCCCCCTCCACCGCCCTTCCCCCCCCAACCCCTCCACCGCCCTTCCCCTCCACCCCCTCCACCGCCCTTTTTCCCCCCAACCCCTCCACCGCCCTTCCCCTCCACCCCCCACCGCCCTCCCCCCCACCCCCTCCACCGCCCCTTCCCCCCAACCCCCTCCACCGCCCTTCCCCCCTCCCCAAACCCCCCCACCGCCCTTTCCCCCCACCCCCTCCACCGCCCTTCCCCTCCCCCCCCCCCCCTCCACCCCCCCCCCACCCCCCTTCCCCCCCACCCCCCCACCGCCCCCCCCCCCTCCACCACCTCCAACCCCCCCCCTTCCGCCCACCCCCTCCACCGCCCTTCCCCTCCACCACCCCCACCGCCCTTTTCCCCCACCCCCTCCACCGCCCTTCCCCCCACCAACCCCCACCGCCCCTCCCCCCCACCCCCTCCCCGCCCTTCCCCTCCACCCCCCCACCGCCCTTTCCCCCCCACCACCTCCACCGCCCTTCCCCCCCACCCCCTCCACCGCCCTTTCCCCTCCACCCCCCCACCGCTCTTCCCCCCCCCCCCCCTCCACCCCCTTCCCCCGCCCCCCCCCCACCACCCCACCGCCCTTTTCCCCTCCACCCCCTCCCCCGCCCCCCCCCTCCACACCTCCACCGCCCTTTTCCCCCCCACCCCCCCCCCCCCGCCTTCCCCCTCCACCCCCTCCACCCCCTTCGCCGCCTTTTTTCCCCCCCCCACCTCCCCCCTTTGCCGCCTTCCCTCCACCCCCCCACCCCTTGCCGCTCTTTTTTTCCCCCCCCCCCCCCCCCACCCCCCACGCCGCTCTTCCCCCCCCACCACCTCCACCGCCCTTCCCCCCCCACCCCCCTCCCCGCCCTTCCCTTTACCCCCCCCCCCCCCCCTTTACCCCCCCCTTCCCCCTCCACCCCCCACCGCCCTTCCCCCCACCCCCTTCGCCCCCCCTTCCCCCCCCCCCCCTCCACCGCCCTTTCCCCCCTCCCCCTCCACCGCCCCTTTCCCCCCCACCCCCCCACCCCCCCTCCACCCCCCCTTTCCCCCACCGCCCTTTCCCCCCACCCCCCACCCCCCCCCCACCGCTCTTCCCCCCACCCCCTCCACCCCTCCACCGCCCTTCCCCTCCACCCCCCCCACCCCCCCACCGCCCTTTTCCCTCCACCCCCCAACCGCCCTTTCCCCCCCCACCCCCTCCACCCCCTCCACCGCCCTTTTCCCCCCACCGCCCTTTTCCCCCCCCCCCCTCCCCCCCTCCACCCCCTCCACCGCCCTCCCTTCCACCCCCCCCCACCGCCCTTTCCCTCCACCCCCTTCCCTTCCCCCCCTCCACCGCCCTTCCCCTCCACCCCCTCCACCCCCACCACCGCCCTTCCCTCCCCCCCCTCCCCGCCCTTTCCCTCCACCCCCCTTCCCCCCACCCCCTCCCACCCCCTCCCCCCGCCCTTTCCCTCCACCCCCTCCCCCCCCCACCGCCCTTTCCCCCACCGCCCTTCCCCTCCCCCCCCCCACCCCCCCCCACCCCCTCCACCGCCCTTCCCTTCCCCCCCCCCACCCCCTTTCCCCCACCACCCCCCCCCCCCCTCCACCCCCCCCACCCCCCCCCTCCACCCCCCTTCCCCTCCACCGCCCCTTCCCCTCCACCCCCTCCACCCCCCCACTGCCCTTCCCTTCCACCCCCTCCACCGCCCTTTTCCCCCCCACCCCCACACCCCCTCCACCCCCCTTTCCCCCCCCTCCCCCCCCTTCCCTTCCACCCCCTCCAAACCCCCCTTCCCTCCACCCCCCCACCGCCCCTTTCCCCCCCACCCCTTCCCCCCCCCCCACCCCCCCCCCCCTCCACCGCCCTTCCCCCCCACCCCCTCCACCGCCCTTCCCCTCCAACCCCTCCACCGCCCCTTCCCCCCCACCCCCCCACCGCCCTTCCCCCCAACCCCCCCACCGCCCATCCCCTCCACCACCTCCACCGCCCTTTCCCCTCCAACCCCTCCCCCACCCCCTTCCCCCCACCCCCTCCACCGCCCTTTCCCCCCCAACCCCCCACCGCCCTTCCCCCCCCACCCCCTCCACCGCCCTTCCCCTCCCCCCCCCCACCGCCCTTTTCCCCCCACCCCCTCCACCCCCTCCACCGCCCTTCCCCCCACCCCCTCCACCGCCCTTCCCCCCCCCGCCCTTCCCCCTTTCCCCCCCCTCCACCCGCCCCCCCTCCACCCCCCCACCGCCCTTTCCCCCCCCCCCCTCCACCCCCTTTTCCCCCCACCCCCCCCCCCCGCCCTTCCCCCCCACCCCTCCCCCCCCACCGCCCTTTCCCCCCCACCGCCCTTCCCTCCACCCCCCCACCGCCCTTCCCTCCCCCCCCCCACCCCCTCCAACGCCCTTCCCCCACCGCCCTTCCCCCCCCCCCTTTACCCCCTCCCCCCGCCCTTTCCCTCCACCCCCCCACCCCCCTTTCCCTCCACCGCCCTTCCCCCCCACCCCCTCCCCCCCCTCCACCGCCCTTTTTCCCCCCACCCCCCCCCCCCTCCTCACCCCCCTTCCCTCCCCCCGCCCTTTCCCCCCCCCCCCCCCCCCCCTCCCCCCCTCCACCGCCCTTCCCTTTTCCCCCCCCTCCACCGCCCTTTCCCTCCACCGCCCTTTCCCCCTCCACCCCCCCACCCCCTCCACCCCCCTCCACCCCCTTCCCCCCCCCCCCTCCACCGCCCTTCCCTCCACCCCCTCCACCCCCCCCCACCGCCCTTTCCCTCCACCGCCCCCCCCTCCACCCCTCCACCGCCTTCCCCTCCCCCCCTCCACCCCCCCACCGCCCTTTCCCTCCACCCCCCCTTCCCCTCCACCCCTCCCCCCCCCCCTCCACCCCCCCACCCCCCTTCCCTCCACCCCCCCCACCGTCCCCCCTTCCACCCCCTCCACCCCCTCCACCGCCCTTTCCCTCCCCGCCCTTCCCCTCCCCCCCCCCCCCCCCCCCCCTCCACCGCCCTTTCCCTCCACCGCCCTTCCCCCCCACCCCCTCCACCGCCCTTCCCTCCACCCCCTCCACCGCCCTTCCCCCCCACCCCCCCCCCCCCCCCCTCCACCGCCCTTTCCCTCCACCCCCTCCACCCCCCTTTTTCCCTCCACCGCCCTTTTCCCCCCCCACCCCCTCCACCCCCTCCACCCCCTTTCCCCCCACCCCCCCCCCCCCCCCCCCTCCCACCCCCTTTCCCCCACCCCCCTTCCCCCCACCCCCCCCCACCCCCCCCCACCCCCTCCACCGCCCTTTCCCTTCCACCCCCCCCACCCCCCTTTCCCTCCACCGCCCCCCCCCCACCCCCCCACCCCCCCACCCCCTCCCCCCCTCCACCGCCCTTCCCTTTCCCCCCCCCACCGCCCTTTTTCCCCCCCCCCTCCACCCCCCCCCCCCCTTCCCTTCCACCCCCTCCCCCCCTCCCCCCCCCCTCCACCGCCCTTCCCCCCCCACCCCTCCCCCCCTCCCCCCCCCTTTCCCCCCCCCCCCCACCGCCCTTTTCCCCCCCACCCCCCCCCCACCGCCCTTTCCCCCCCACCCCCTCCACCCCCCCCACCCCTTCCCCCCCCCCCCCTCCACCGCCCTTTCCCCCACCCCCTCCACCCCCCCCCACCCCCTTTCCCCCCCCCCACCGCCCTTTTCCCCTCCACCCCCCTCCACCCCCCCCCCCCCCTCCACCGCCCTTCCCCCACCCCCCTCCACCGCCCTTTCCCCCCCCCCCCCCTTCCCCACCACCCCCTCCCCCCCCCCCTCCACCCCCTCCCCCCCCCCTCCACCGCCCTTCCCCCCCCCCCCACCGCCCTTCCCTTCACCCCTCCCCCGCCCCTTTCCCTTTCCCCCCCCTTTCCCCTCCCCCCCCCCACCCCTCCACCACCCCCCCGCCCTCCCTCCACCCCCCACCCCCTTTCCCCTCCAAACCCCTCCACCCCTTCCCCCCACCCCTCCCCCGCCCTTCCCCTCCAACCCCCCCCACCGCCCCCCTTTTCCCCCCCCACCCCCCACCCCCCTTCCCCTCCAAACCCCTCCACCCCCCCCCTTTCCCCCCACCCCCCCACCGCCCCTTCCCCTCCAACCCCCCCACCCCCCCCTTCCCCTCCACCCCCTCCACCGCCCTTTTTCCCCCACCCCCCTCCCCGCCTTCCCCCCCCCCCCCCACCCCCTACCGCCCTTTTCCCCCCACCCCCCCCCCGCCCTTCCCCCCCACCCCCTTCCCTTCCACCCCCCCTCCACCGCCCTTCCCCCCCCCCCTCCACCGCCCTTCCCCCCCACCCCCCCCCCCCCCCGCCCTTCCCCTCCACCCCCCCCCCCCCCCCTCCACCCCCTCCACCCCCTCCACCCCCTCCACCCCCTCCCCCCCCCCCCTTCCCCCCACCCCCCCCACCGCCCTTTTCCCCCCACCCCCCCAAAACCCCTTCCCCCCCCTCCCCCCCCACCGCCCTTCCCCCCCACCCCCTCCCCCCCTCCACCGCCCTTCCCCTCCACCCCTCCACCCTCCACCGCCCTTTCCCCCCTCCACCCCCTCCACCGCCCTTCCCTCCACCCCCCTCCACCGCCCTTCCCCTCCACCCCCTCCACCGCCCTTCCCCTCCACCCCTCCACCGCCCTTCCCCTCCAACCCCTCCACCGCCCTTCCCCTCCACCCCTCCCCGCCCTTCCCCTCCAACCCCTCCACCGCCCTTCCCCTCCACCCCCTCCACCCTCACCGCCCTTCCCCTCCACCCCCCACCGCCCTTCCCCTCCAACCCCTCCACCGCCCTTCCCCTCCACCCCTCCACCGCCCTTCCCCTCCACCCCCTCCACCGCCCTTCCCCTCCAACCCCTCCACCGCCCTTCCCTCCACCCCCTCCACCGCCCTTCCCCTCCACCCCCACCCCTCCACCGCCCTTCCCCTCCACCCCCTCCACCGCCCTTCCCTCCAACCCCTCCACCCCCTCCACCGCCCTTCCCCTCCACCCCTTCCACCCCCTCCACCGCCCTTTCCTTCCACCCCCTCCACCGCCCTTCCCCTCCACCCCCTCCACCCCCTCCACCGCCCTTCCCTCCACCCCCTCCACCGCCCTTCCCCTCCACCCCCTCCACCCCCTCCACCGCCCTTCCCCTCCACCCCTTCCACCCCCTCCACCGCCCTTTCCTTCTACCACCTCCACCGTCCTTCCCCTCCACCCCCCCCACCGCCCTTCCCCTCCACCCCCTCCACCGCCCTTCCCCTCCACCCCCTTCGCCACCCTTCCCCTCCACCCCCTCCACCGCCCTTCCCTTCTACCACCTCCACCGTCCTTCCCCTCCACCCCCTCCACCCCCTCCACCGCCCTTACCCTTCACCCCCTTCGCCGCTCTTCCCCTCCACCCCCTTCACCGCCCTTACCCTTCACCCCCTCCACCCCCTTTACCGCCCTTCCCCTCCACCCCCTCCACCGCCCTTCCCCTCCACCCCCTTCGCCGCCCTTCCCCTCCATCCCCTCCACCGCCCTTCCCCTCCACCCCCTTCGCCACCCTTCCCCTCCACCCCCTCCACCGCCCTTCCCCTCCACCCCCTCCACCGACACTCCCCCGGACACTCACTTTGTCTCAGACCCCGTGATCTATACCAAGGCCTTTCACCAGCGTGAAGAAATTTCTAATTGAATTAATGTGGCAGAAATGATTCATCCTCTCAAAGCCCCAAAATTGCTTCCACGCTTCCGTGTTTATAAATGAGAGGTGGGGCTGGGAGGGGGTGGGGTGGGCGGGAGGGGGAGAAAGAAAGAGAGAAAAGAAGCTGCAGGCAGACAGAAGAAGAACACCCCCTCCACCCCCTCCACCCCCTCCACCGCCCTTCCCTCCACCCCTTCCACCGACACTCCCCCGGACACTCACTTTGTCTCAGACCTCGTGATCAATAAAGGCCATCAGCCATGACCAGCTGCAGTGGCGAAGTGGATAGCGTCGCGGACTCCCGCGCGGGGGGGGGGGGGGGGGTCGTGGGTTCGAATCCCATCAGAGTCATGTGGGTTTTTCTGCTCCGACCGACTCCTACCCAAAGTTGAGTTTGCTGTGGACTCAGCTGGGAAGACTGGGACCACAATGTCGAGTTTCATCCACTTAATGGATGCGTCTCTGAGAGTGTTGCTCAAATTTCCTGACCAACACTGCAGGTGCCTGTATCTCTCGGGCCTGGTTGACGCCGGGATATATTGTGAAAGGAAGCGTAGAGTACAGCCCTGTCATGTAGTCTCAGACCGAAATGGAAATCCGTAGCATCATCTTAATCATCCTCATTCTCATCGATCAGCATAAAAAAATGTCTCAAATTGTGTGGCCCTTCATGCCCTGCTGTCATGGTGACTTCAATTTTGATGTCCTCTCCACGTCTGTGACCTTGGTTTGGTTCCGTCGGGGTCACGGGTATCGGCGAGTCCACGGGGCTGTCTTTGGACGGACGTGGTGGCGCCCTCCGGAGGGAGAGCTCACTCACGCCGGCTCCACTACTAAGCAATTATTGTCGTCAGTAGGGGGCTTAGTAGGTGGTGTCCTGCGTATGTTTGATCAGAACAGGCGCCATTGAACACCACCAAAGTGACTCAGCAGCAGTGCAGTGTCTCCTCCGGTGGGTTGCCTCTTGACGACTTGACATTGACTGCTTCCTGTGGATTGCCGGTGCCGGGGCTTCGGCGGGGCCGACCGGGCTGTGGCTGTGGACGGGGTGTCGATATGAGCGGCGTGGGTGCACTGCCTCTGAGGTGGCGCAAAGTTTGGGACAGCAATAAAAAAAAAGGAAAAAAAAAGACCATCAGCCTTTCCGCATAATTAGACTTTCCAATCTACGACGGCTTAAACCGATTATTTTTATATCATGGATCAACTTTCGGCCACTTTCTCTTTGGTCTCCAAAAGGAACACCCCACCCCCACCCCTTTACCATCCACCCCTCCCCGCCCCCTCCCTTCGGAAACTCACTTTGTCTCAAACCCCGTGATCTATGTCAAGGCCTTCACCAGCGTAAAGAAATTTCTGATTGAATTAATGTGGCAGAAATGATTCATCCTCTCAAAGCGGCAAAATTGCTTCCACGCTTCTGTGTTTATAAATGACAAACGGGGGTGGGGGGAGGAGAAGAAAGAAAGAGAGAAGAAAAAATCTGCAGGCAGAAAGAAGAAGAACAGAGAAGAGACGGGAGGACCGGGAGTGAATGAAAGGAGAGAGATAAAAAAAAGGGGAAGAGACAGAAAGATATGCAGAACGACACGGGTCAGCAGAATAGTGAACAAGTATTATCATTCTTACTATATTATGAATACTTATACAGCACCTATCCTCACTAGAGACCGAGCTGTAAGCGCCTTGTATCCACTCTCGTTTATATAATGGGCTTCCTACCTGGGTGGTGACGACTGAAGAGCTGCCAGCTGGCGCTTCATTCAATTGTTTGACGTGTCATCCAGTCAATATCGTTCAATGTCGTTCACTCAATATCCTTTCTTCCTTTAGTCTTTCCATTTCTCACGCATGATGCATGCTTATGTGTAACGTGTCATCCATACCAACAGCCAAACTGGCCTTCTCTTCCGAAAGGTGGTGATGGGATTTTACTTGAGGGCAAGATGTTGTGCGTGCGTTCACACACGGAACGTCAGTTTATAGGCTCATTCGAAGGACTGTGTGGGAAATGGAGTCAGAACCAATGTTAACTCCGAGGAATAAATTCCCCTGTACCGAAACGGTCCGGTGGAGATTCGGGTGACCACAGAATCACCAAGATTACGAGTCTGGCCACCACGGAGCTATTCCGGCCACCCACATACATTACACAGGGTTTATGAGGCTGG
>CM031603.1:3749194-3754194 GCA_018398815.1 Conus ventricosus | reverse complement strand
ATCAAAGCAATACACCACAATACAAAAACACAGCACTACAGTGTAACACAAGTTGACATGTTACAATTTAACACAAACCAGTACACTGAAATGTAACACTAAACAATACACTTCAATGTATTTCAAAGGAACACATTGTAATCTAACACAGAACAATACGCTACAGTGTATAGCACAACAATATACTTCAATGTATAACAAAACAATACACTACAATTTATCACAAAAATAACAAACTACAATGTAACACAAAATAGTACATGGTAATACCCATGAACAATTCACTTCACTGCAACATAATTTACTATACACTATGATATGTCACAAAATAATAAACTACAACATAACACAAAATGATACACTATCACACCCATAAACAATACACTGCACTGTAACATAATGTACTGCAATACAACCCAATTCATTACACTACAACATTACGCAATGCTCATAACACAACACACCATAATAAAATCCGAAACGTTACACTGCAATGCAAAAGACTTGACCACGAAGAACACAGTGCACTTCAGTACCAAACAGTACATTACCAGACGATAATCTGCAACACAACATACTGTCTCCTATTCCGTGCATTTTAACAGTTGCACCTGGTCTGGTTTTTAAAATGATAAATGGATTTTGACTTGACTGTGACTTTGACTCCACAACATAACATCTTACCACACAATATAATGCGACGCAACAGACCACAACACGCTAAAACATAACAAACAACACAAAACACGTCAACATCATACCACAAGGCAACACAAAATACAATACAACACAACACATTACAACACAACGATAACACACTACTACACTCCCACAACACCATACAACACCACACAAAACCAAACAGCTTGTTACACTCCAAAGCGAGACAACCCCGCCCCCTTACAACCCACATCTACAACACACCACAACACTACACAACACGACACAAAGCCAAAACACAACCCAAAACGAGACAACCTCACCCCACGACAATCCACCACTACAACACTATACAACACGACACAAAGCCAAAACAACTCGTTACAATCCAAAACAAGACAACCTCACCCCACGACAATCCACCACTACAGCACTATACAACACTATGCAACACGACACAAAGCCAAAACAACTCGTTACAATCCAAAACGAGACAACCTCACCCCACGACAATCTACCACTACAGCACTATACAACACTATACAACACTATACAACACTATGCAACACGACACAAAGCCAAAACAACTCGTTACAATTAAACCAAGACAACTCTAACCCTACGACAATCCACCACTACAACACTCACAACACGACACAAAGCCAAGACAACTCGCTACACTCCAAAGCGAGACACCTCCTGCCCATGATAGTCCACAACACACCACAACACACCACAACACATCACAACACACAACACACCACAACACACCACAACACACCACAACACACAACACACCACGACACACCACAGCACACCACAACACACCAAAAAGACTATACAGCGCCAAAAAACTTGCTACCCTCAAAAACGAGACAACTTCTATCCCCTCTCCTTACGACCCCACCACACCACCCCTCCATACAGCCCAGGCTGGTCAGTCACCCTCGGACCCTCTCCCTCCCCACCACACCACCCCTCCATACAGCCCAGGCTGGTCAGTCACCCTGGGACCCTCTCCCTCCCCACCACACCACCCCTCCATACAGTCACCACACCACCCCTCCATACAGTCCAGGCTGGTCAGTCACCCTCGGACCCTCTCCCTCCACACCACACCACCCTTCCATACAGCCCAGGCTGGTCAGTCACCCTCGGACCCTTTCCCTCCCCACCACACCACCCCTCCATACAGTCCAGGCTGGTCAGTCACCCTCGGACCCTCTCCCTCTACACCACACCACCCCTCCATACAGTCACCACACCACCCCTCCATACAGTCACCACACCACCCCTCCATACAGTCCAGGCTGGTCAGTCACCCTCGGACCCTCTCCCTCCCCACCACACCACACCACCCCTCCATACAGCCCAGGCTGGTCAGTCACCCTTGGACATCTCTCCCTCCACACCACACCACCCCTCCATACAGTCACCACACCACCCCTCCATACAGTCACCACACCACCCTCCATACAGCCCAGCTGGTCAGTCACCCTCGGACCCTCTCCCTCCCCACCACACCACACCACCCCTCCATACAGTCACCACACCACCCCTCCATACAGTCCAGGCTGGTCAGTCACCTGGACCCTCTTCCTCCCCACCACACCACCCCTCCATACAGTCACCACACCACCCCTCCATACAGTCCAGGCTGGTCAGTCACCCTGGGACCCTCTCCCTCCCCACCACACCACCCCTCCATACAGTCACCACACCACCCCTCCATACAGTCACCACACCACCCCTCCATACAGCCCAGGCTGTCAGTCACCCTGGGACCCTCTCCCTCCCCACCACACCACCCCTCCATACAGCCCAGGCTGGTCAGTCACCCTCGGACCCTCTCCCTCCCCACCACACCACACCACCCCTCCGTACAGCCCAGGCTGGTCAGTCACCCTCGGACCCTCTCCCTCCCCAGAGGCCCCCAAGATCCTGGAGCTGTACCAGGACCACAGTCGGCACCAAGGCATCGCTGGACGCCTCTGCTTCACCGTGTCCGCCTGGCCCCTGCCCCACGTCGTCTGGCTCTTCAACGGGAAGGAGCGCACCGGGTTCTGGTGGAACGAGGTGACCCCCATCCTCAGCCCGGACGGGGGAGTGATGATAGGGGGCCGCATCCTCAAGAATGACGTCCCCTTCATCAAGGGCAACTACACCCTGGTGGTCTCCAACGCCTTGGGCAAGGACTCCAGGTTCATCGTCCTGGGACTACCCAACGATGTCGAGTACCCGAGTGAGTACGTGGAACTGGGTCAGGGTGTGTGTGTGTGTGTGTGTGTGTGTGTGGTGTGTGTGTGTGTGTGTGTGTGTGTGTGTGTGTGTGTGTGTGTGTGTGTGTGTGTGTGTGTGTGTGTGTGTGCATGTGTGTGTGTGCGTGCGTGCGTGCGTGCGTGTGCGTGCGTGCGTGCGTGTGTGCGTGCGTGTGTGCGTGCGTGCGTGCGTCGTGTGTTGTGTGTGTGTGTGTGTGTGTGTTGTGTGTGTGTGTGTGTGTGTGTGTGTGTGTGTGTGTGTGTGTTTCAAATTTAACGTCTATCCACTCTAGGTGATATTAAATGAAAACAAAGACAACCACCCCATCAAACCCCCAAACGAACAAACAAACCTTAATGATAAAACTAGGAAGCTGCAAATGGTTTTTGATGTGGGGAGAGAAGAGTGAGAGGTAGGGGACGGAATGAAGATGGTCCTTTCGTATATTTCATGCACATTTAGCAATAGCTGAGTGTGTGTGTGTGTGGGGGGGGGGGGGTGATTGTGGGTGGTGAGATGATTGATAGAAGAGTGTCTGTGGGGGGGGGGGTGGTTTGTGGGTGGTGAGATGATTGATAGAAGAGTGTCTGTGGGGGGGGGGGGGGTGATTGTGGGTGGTGAGATGATTGATAGAAGAGTGTCTGTGGGGGGGGGTGAGATTGTGGGTGGTGAGATGATTGATAGAAGAGTGTCTGTGGGGGGGGGGGGGTGATTGTGGGTGGTGAGATGATTGATAGAAGAGTGTCTGTGGGGGGGGTGATTGTGGGTGGTGAGATGATTGATAGAAGAGTGTCTGTGGGGGGGGTGATTGTGGGTGGTGAGATGATTGATAGAAGAGTGTCTGTGGAGGGGGGTGATTGTGGGTGGTGAGATGATTGATAGAAGAGTGTCTGTGGGGGGGGGGTGATTGTGGGTGGTGAGATGATTGATAGAAGAGTGTCTGTGGGGGGGGGGGTGATTGTGGGTGGTGAGATGATTGATAGAAGAGTGTCTGTGGGGGGGGGGGGGTGATTGTGGGTGGTGAGATGATTGATAGAAGAGTGTCTGTGGGGGGGGGTGATTGATAGAAGAGTGTCTGTGGGGGGGGGGTGATTGTGGGTGGTGAGATGATTGATAGAAGAGTGTCTGTGGGGGGGGGGTGTTGAGTGGGTGGTGGAGATGATTGATAGAAGAGTGTCTGTGGGGGGTTGATTGATAGAAGAGTGTCTGTGGGGGGGGGGGGGTGATTGTGGGTGGTGAGATGATTGATAGAAGAGTGTCTGTGGGGGGGGTGATTGTGGGTGGTGAGATGATTGATAGAAGAGTGTCTGTGGGGGGGGGGGGGGTGATTGTGGGTGGTTGAGATGATTGATAGAAGAGTGTCTGTGGGGGGGGGGGGTGATTGATAGAAGAGTGTCTGTGGGGGGGGGGTGTGTTGGGGTGGTGAGATGATTGATAGAAGAGTGTCTGTGGGGGGGGGGGTTGATTGTGGGTTGGTGTGAGGATGATTGATAGAAGAGTGTTGTGGGGGGGGGTGATTGTGGGTGGTGAGATGATTGATAGAAGAGTGTCTTGTGGGGGGGGGGGGTGATTGTGGGTGGTGAGATGATTGATAGAAGAGTGTCTGTGGGGGGGGGGTGATTGTGGGTGGTGAGATGATTGATAGAAGAGTGTCTGTGGGGGGGGGGTGATTGTGGGTGGTGAGATGATTGATAGAAGAGTGTCTGTGGGGGGGGGGGTGATTGTGGGAGTGAGATGATTGATAGAAGAGTGTCTGTGGGGGGGGGGTGATTGTGGGTGGGTGAGATGATTGATAGAAGAGTGTCTGTGGGGGGGGGTGATTGTGGGTGGTGAGATGATTGATAGAAGAGTGTCTGTGGGGGGGTGATTGTGGGTGGTGAGATGATTGATAGAAGAGTGTCTGTGGGGGGGGGTGATTGTGGGGGGGTGAGATGATTGATAGAAGGTGTCTGTGGGGGGGGGTGATTGTGGGTGGTGAGATGTTGTAGAAGAGTGTCTGTGGGGGGGGGTGATTGTGGGTGGTGAGATGATTGATAGAAGAGTGTCTGTGGGGGGGGGGGGTGATTGTGGGTGGTGAGATG
>CM031603.1:3741694-3744194 GCA_018398815.1 Conus ventricosus | reverse complement strand
CCCCACTCCACCCCACTCCCTTGGCATTATCATTATCTCTTCCCCACTCCACCCCACTCCTTGGCATTATCATTATCTCTTCCCCACTCCACCCCACTCCCTGGCATCATCATTATCTCTTCCCCACTCCACCCCACTCCTTGGCATTATCATTATCTCTTCCCCACTCCACCCCACTCCCTTGGCATTATCATTATCTCTTCCCCACTCCACCCCACTCCCTTGACATTATCATTATCTCTTCCCCACTCCACCCCACTCCCTTGACATGGGGCATTCTATTTTCCTGTTATAGGTTTTCTTCTTCTTTTTTTTTCTTTTTTTTTCCTCTCTTTTTTGCCGATTTCTCAGCAGTTTCATCCAGCGTTACTGAAGATGCCAAAGTATCAGAGGCTTGTGAAAGTTGAGAAACAGACGCTTCCATGGATGTCTTTTGCTTTCGCTTTTCCCCGTATCCCCCCCAAAGTCCGTTGATTTAGTCCCATTTTCCTGGCCTTTTCATCCAGCCTTCAGCACAGGGTCAACCTAGTCAATAATACGACGCCATTTGATGCCCTTCAGCTGGTGAACTATCAAATTCATTAACACAAACCAGTCTGATTACCGGAGCTGATTTGAAACTCGTCTGTGCAATAGCCGCGAGCAGAGTTCTCCCCAGATGGCTTCGCGCACGAAACATTTATTGCTGCAGTGTTACATTTTACGGCGTGTCAGGATTTTTCAAGGATCACCATAGCCATGGATTATTGTACGAACGTTAGACATCTGATGCACCTCACTCAGTTGCGGTAAGGTGGGAGAGAGAGGATTATCCTTCACCTCCGTCCCCTAACCTAACTACCCGGTTGCTCTAACCCTCCTCCCCTCCCCAGCACACGTTTGTCTCCTCATATTGTTTGCCATGGCATCCAGTAGGACTGACACATCAAAGAAAACCTCAGCTCCACTCGTGTCCATGTCTCACTAATACCCTCGCTCATTCCAAGAATAATGGACGGTGCCAGAATTCGTGCCGCGGTCCAGCAACAACAGAAAAGAATTAGAAAGAAATCACAACCAGCTTTGAAATGACGAGATCTTTCCGTTTCAAAATACACAAAAAGCACAGTATGTGGGAGGTAAACCTGGTCCGCCACGATGTTGACATGAAGTTACTTCCCTTCTTCGGGACAGCGTAGGAACAGCAGAGACTGGAGCAAGGGAGGTAAGTGAAACCACAACACACAAAAAAAAAAGAAGAAAAAGAAAAAAGAGCGGTAGGAGATTGATGCGGGGATAAACAGGAAGGGAGAGGTCACATGACGGACAGGGAGGAAATTGACGACAGGGGATGACAGGAGAGGAGACAGGACGGGGAAGGGAGAGGTCATGGGGAGTGGGGGGGGGGGGGGGGGCTGACAGAGATGACCTCAATTGGATTTCGTTCCAAGGCTGACGAGAGAGAGAGAGAGAGAGAGAGAGAGAGAGAGAGAGAGAGAGAGAGAGAGAGAGAGAGAGAGAGAGAGAGACAGACAGACAGACAGACAGACAGACAGACAGACCGACAGACAGACAGACAGAGAGAGGAGTTGACACTTCAAAATATACTGTCGTTACCAAACTGATCTTATGACGAGGGGTTGGGAATGATACCCTCCCCCTTCCACCGCCACCCCCACCACCCACAACAAAGCACAAAACAAAAAACACCCACAACAAAAGCACAAAACAAAACATCAATACGCCACCCCCACCACCCACAACAAAAGCACAAAACAAAAACATCATACGAGAGCATCACCCACCGCCACCCCCACCACCCACAACAAAAGCACAAAACAAAAACATCAATACGAGAGCATCACCCACCGCCACCCCCACCACCCACAACAAAAGCACAAAACAAAAACATCAATACGAGAGCATCACCCACCGCCACCCCCACCACCCACAACAAAAGCACAAAACAAAAACATCAATACGAGAGCATCACCCACCGCCACCCCCACCACCCACAACAAAAGCACAAAACAAAAACATCAATACGAGAGCATCACCCACCGCCACCCCCACCACCCACAACAAAAGCACAAAACAAAAACATCAATACGAGAGCATCACCCACCGCCACCCCCACCACCCACAACAAAAGCACAAAACAAAAACATCAATACGAGAGCATCACCCACCGCCACCCCACCACACCACAACAAAAGCACAAAACAAAAACATCAATACGAGAGCATCACCCACCGCCACCCCCACCACCCACAACAAAAGCACAAAACAAAAACATCAATACGAGAGCATCACCCACCGCACCACCCCACCACCCACAACAAAAGCACAAAACAAAAACATCAATACGAGAGCATCACCCACCGCCACCCCCACCACCCACAACAAAAGCACAAAACAAAAAACATCAATACGAGAGCATCACCCACCGCCACCCCCACCACCCACAACAAAAGCACAAAACAAAAACATCAATACGAGAGCATCACCCACCGCCACCCCC
>CM031603.1:3724194-3734194 GCA_018398815.1 Conus ventricosus | reverse complement strand
GTAGTTTTCTTTGTTACTTCGTTTCGTGGCGGAATGACACTTTTGTTTAGTTTTGTTTTGTAGTTTTCTTTGTTACTTCGTTTCGTGGCGGAATGACACTTTTGTTTGGTTTTGTTTTGTAGTTTTCTTTGTTACTTCGTTTCGTGGCGGAATGACACTTTTGTTTAGTTTTGTTTTGTAGTTTTCTTTGTTACTTCGTTTCGTGGCGGAATGACACTTTTGTTTAGTTTTGTTTTGTAGTTTTCTTTGTTACTTCGTTTCGTGGCGGAATGACACTTTTGTTTAGTTTTGTTTTGTAGTTTTCTTTGTTACTTCGTTTCGTGGCGGAATGACACTTTTGTTTTGCTCCAGTTATTTCTTATCTAATGATTTCAGCAGAAGAGAGCCCCAAATTGACAGACCATGTCTGTGTGCTGTTTGTTTCGTGACCAGTGTGTTCAACAAGGACTGTCACATGCTGTTCTATGATTGCACTGGTTTGGAGTCACACTGCAGGAATATAATGACCACTGGATTTAGACAGGTCACTCAGCTAGGAATAGCCCTTACTTGGAGCTTTCGACAGACCTCCGTCTGTCTTCTTCAGCGGTGGTGTGGCTACTGGCTGAACTGGAGTTCAGTGCACACGACCACGGGTCGAACCCTGGTCATGTGACTGAACAATGAGGGTGTTGTACACCGATGGCAAGGTGTGTCTGCCCCGGTCCCGGTTGTGTGTGGGAATAGGTTTCCTCTTTACCCTGATGATTGTAATACAGCAGGTGGCGGCGCATTCCCTTCGAAAGCTGCAGAGCTGTTGGCAGCCTAGACTTTATGACCAGAGAACTTTGATATGTCTGTTCCGGTTCCTTGTACAACTTGCTTGATTAAGCGGGAAGTATCAATAAAGATATGTTAGTAGTTTCGCGCATGAAATGAGCAATTCTCCTCCTTTCACCAATGGTTTAATTCTTCGTAAGTTTTACCTTGAGTGTGCTGCTCTATGCATTTTTCTGTTTATTTCTTTGTTCTGTGTGCCCTGTGACGTCATTCCTGCCAGGCGATTTGGTGTCGTAAGCAGCATTCGTTTGGAGTTATGGGCCTTTAATTATTTTTGGTCACAGGAGCTAGAGTTAACCAACTTGTTTGCTCTTCCTGTTTTCTGCCTCATTTCTTCCTTTCAAAAAGAGTGATGCTGGAACAGTGATATTTTTGTGACAAAATCCTGCCTTTTGTTCAAATACATGTCACGACAGTCAAAATATATAACGGTCGCTTACTGGTCAGATGTTCCCCACGAATATCCACAAACAGAATATCCCAATGGGAAATCAGAAATACTGAGCAACTTCTCCAAAGTGTACTCTCTCTGGAACGGCGTATCTGTGAACGGGACAGCTGCACGCGAATCGGTGATAACGACTTACAAGTTGCTAAATGAGAAATGACGATACGATTCCCATTACCCTGTCAGCATAGAAGTTTCTCTCTCTCTCTCTCTCTCTCTCTCTCTCTCTCTCTCTCTCTCTCTCTCCTCTCTCTCTCTCTCTCTCTCTCTCCTCTCTCTCTCTCTCTCTCTCGATACAAATGTTATAGTAATTTTAAGTCTGTTTTTGAAAAGGAAAGATATCTTTTGGATACGAATACGTACTGTTTCCGCGTTGCCATTACACGAACCAGGTTTAATTTGCTTCCACTGAATAACAATTTGCATCGCTATAGTAAAACAGAAAAGGACAAAGCATGCCCATTTTGCCATGATCAGGTAGAGAATGAGCAACATTTTTTTATTTCAATGCTCCCTCTATCAAGACCTAAGGAGTAAATTTCTCAAAGAATTCGCCAGTTGTCCCTTCATTTGCTTCTTAAGGTATCCAGTGCTTCGCACAGACATAGCCTATCAAGGTACATTTTTCATGCCATAAACAGAAGGATCAAGTCAATTCTTTAGTGGATAAATTACTGCGGACAATTACCACTACCTTGGTTTTCCTTGAAATGACCCAGACAGCACGGGTCCTAGGACCCACCTAAGGCCCACCCAGGTTCCGGCCAGATTCAGCTTGTCCAAGCTGAAGCCAGCCAGAATCCAGGCGGACCCTAGTGCCCTTGCTGTAAGGGGACTGACTTCATTTGTATTGTAATTTCGTGTACTCTAAACGTATCTGAATGATATATCATCTTTACACGTAGTTTTGGGGAATTATTATTGCAATGCTTTTTGTTCTGTTTACAACACATATATGCTAACTCCTCCCCGTTCCTACCCACTCCCCCCCCCCCCTTCCCTTTGTACCTTGTATTGTGGCCCAAGGCCGATGTACATTAAAGCGTTCTGAGTTCTGAGTTCTGAGTTCTCTCTCTCTCTCTCTCTCTCTCTCTCTCTCTCTCTCTCTCGCTCTCTCTTTCTCTCTGTCTCTGTCTCTGTCTGTCTGTCTGTCTGTCTGTCTGTCTGTCTGTCTGTCTCTCTCTCTCTCTCTCTCTCTCTCTCTCTCTCTCTCTCTCTCTCTCTCTCTCTCTCTCTTGTGTATAGAAAACGTGTTTCCTTAAAAAGGAAAATAATAATACCAACAGAAAGTCACTGGTTATAAAGGGAAGATAAAGCAGAATGTTAGTTATTTACACGGGAGCTGTTTCTTCCCCTTTTCTGGCATCTCTGATCTCGGATACTTTTCTTTTGACTCTTGGCTGTTTTCTACTGTGTTTCGTTGATTGTTTTTTTTTTCTTCCTCTCCTTTTTCTTCTTTTTTTTCATCGTCGTCTTTCTTTCTCCCCTTTGTTGTTGTTTTTGTTGTTGTTGTTGTTGTTGTTGTTGTTGTTGTTGTTGTTGTTGTTGTTGTTGTTGCACCTTAGATCATATATCACTGCTACTGTTTTATATCTGCATTCGTTCTCCTGGATGTTATCGTTACGTTGTCATTGCAGCTGCTGTTGATGTCATTATAGTCTCATAGCTATTGCAGTGTTGTGTCTGGGTGAATATTTTGAATGATCCAATAGCATTGCAATAGGGAATTTCATGCAGATGAATACATAAGTGACTAAATAAATAAATCGATAAATAAGAACCTACGCAAAGTAGAAACAAATTAAACAAAGAAGAGAGGAACATAGATTTTTGGTTTCCCTTCGACTGTAACTTCCACCTTGTTTCAGCCACTCTGCGCAACATCAAACTGGAAACCATCTTGTTCATCCGGGTCCTGGGCGAGGGGGCCTTCGGGCGCGTGTACCTGGGCACGTGCACGCACCTGTTCAAAGGGGAGATCACCATGGTGGCGGTGAAGACCCTCAAGGGGGAGTCCAGTGACGCCACCAAGGCAGACTTTGACCGCGAGGCGGAGCTGCTGAGCAGTCTTCAGCACACCAACATCGTGCGGTTCTACGGAGTCTGCACGGAAGGCGACAAGTACATGATGATCTTTGAGTTCATGGAGAATGGGGACCTCAACAACTACCTCAGGTAAGAAAGACGGTCAGTTGATGATGATCTTTGAGTTCATGGAGAATGGGGACCTCAACAACTACCTCAGGTAAGAAAGACGGTCAGTTGATGATGATCTTTGAGTTCATGGAGAATGGAAACCTCAACAACTACCTCAGGTAAGAAAGACGGTCAGTTGATGATGATCTTTGAGTTCATGGAGAATGGGGACCTCAACAACTACCTCAGGTAAGAAAGACGGTCAGTTGATGATGATCTTTGAGTTCATGGAGAATGGGGACCTCAACAACTACCTCAGGTAAGAAAGACGGTCAGTTGATGATGATCTTTGAGTTCATGGAGAATGGGGACCTCAACAACTACCTCAGGTAAGAAAGACGGTCAGTTGATGATGATCTTTGAGTTCATGGAGAATGGGGACCTCAACAACTACCTCAGGTAAGAAAGACGGTCAGTTGATGATGATCTTTGAGTTCATGGAGAATGGGGACCTCAACAACTACCTCAGGTAAGAAAGACGGTCAGTTGATGATGATCTTTGAGTTCATGGAGAATGGGGACCTCAACAACTACCTCAGGTAAGAACGGCGGTCAGTTGATGATGATCTTTGAGTTCATAGAGAATGGAAACCTCAACAACTACCTCAGGTAAGAAAGGCGGTCAGTTGATGATGATCTTTGAGTTCATAGAGAATGGAAACCTCAACAACTACCTCAGGTAAGAAAGGCGGTCAGTTGATGATGATCTTTGAGTTCATAGAGAATGGGAACCTCAACAACTATCTCAGGTAAGAACGGCGGTCAGTTGATGATGATCTTTGAGTTCATAGAGAATGGGAACCTCAGGTAAGGAAGGTGACATGATGATCTTTGCGTTCATGGAGAATGGAGACCTCAACAACTACCTCAGGTAACTACCTCAGTTGATGATTGTTTGAGTTCATGGAAAATGGAGACTTCAACAACTACCTCAGGTTAGAAAAGCGGTCAATTGATGATGATCTTTGAGTTCATGGAGAATGGAGACCTCAACAACTACCTCAGGTAACGGAGACGGTCAGTTGATGATTGTTTGAGTTCATAGAAAATGGAGACTTCAACAACTACCTCAGGTAAGGGAGGCGATCAGTTGATGATGATCTTTGAGTTCATGAAGAACGGGAACCAAACACCTAGGATGAGTCAATGCCATGTTGTTTACATGCTTTACCTTATTTTATTTCTGAACTTCTTTCTTTATTCCTCTTTTAATTAACTCATTTTCGATCTTTCCTTTTCTACATACATTTTTAAAAAATTTCCATGATCCAATATCCATAGGCCCACTTCCAGCAAGTAATAAAGCTGAAAGGAATGACGGGGAATATCAGTGAGTTAGAATGCTGGACACGTATCGCTGGAGAGGGTGAATTATTGAGAGAGACAGAGAGAGAGAGAAAGAGAGAGAGAGAAAGAGAGAGAGAGAGAGAGAGAGAGAGAGAGAGAGAGAGAGAGAGAGAGACAGAGAGAGAGACAGACAGACAGACAGACAGACAGACAGACAGACAGAGAGTGAGAGACAGACACAGGAGACAGAGAAAGAGACAGAGAGAGACAAAAAAAAACAAGATAGAGAGACAGAGACAAAGTGTGTGTGTGTGTGTGTGTGTGTGTGTGTGTGTGTGTGTGTGTGTGTGTGTGTGTGTGTGTGTGTGTGTGTGTGTGTGTGTGTGTGTGTGTGTGTGTGTGTGTGAATCTATGGCTGTGTCTGTATATGTGTGTGTTTCTTTATCTCTGTGTGTGTGTGTGTGTGTGTGTGGTGTGTGTGTGTGTGTGTGTGTGTGTGTGTGTGTGTGTGTGTGTGTGTGTGTGTGTGTGTGTGTGTGTGTGTGTGTGTGTGTGTGCGAGCATGCGCGTGCGCGCCGTCATGCACGTGTAAGTGCGTCTTCCGAAGCTCATACATGTGGCACTCAACTTATCAACTCACAGGAAGGAAACATTACCAGTATGGTTTGACCGTGTTATTTTAGTGCTGTCGGTGAGGCATTGATGAAAGGGAAAATGCTGAAACACATGACATGCAACATCATGGGGTGTCAGAGAGAGGTTGGAGAGGGACTGGTGAGGGGAGAGAGGAGGGGTGTATCGAAAACGAAATGAGAGACGAGTGGGGGCGTGGGGAGGGGGGGGGGGAGGAGAAACGAAGGAGGAGGGGGTCTTGTCATCAGGAACAGGACATGGAGAGGTCATTAGTGAAGTCGGTGTCCGGATGTAGTGGACAGGGAATCAATGGCCAGCCCCACGGAACACACAGACACACACAGAGAAGACACATTACGGAATACGCAGACACACACACACACACACAAAAGACACATCACGGAATACACACACACACACACACACAGCACACCAGACGGCACATTACGGAATACACAGACACACACAGAGAAGACACATTACGGAATACGCAGACACACACAGAGAAGACACATCACAGAATACACAGACACACACAGAGAAGACACATCACAGAATACACAGACACACACAGAGAAGACACATCACGGAATACGCAGACTCACACAGAGAAGACACATCACGGAATACGCAGACTCACACAGAGAAGACACACCACGGAACACACAGACACACACAGAGAAGACACATCACGGAACACGCAGACACACAGAGAGAAGACACACCACGGAACACACAGACACACACAGAGAGGACACACCACTTTCAGCATGAGGCGCGGTCGAAGAGAAATCTTTCTTCTGGACAGCTGCCCCAAGTGCAGGACATTTAGAAAAAAAAGTAAAGGTACATCCCACTCCTTATATGCTAGGTCTAAACTGACGTAAGCAACGCCCAAATGATAAACTGTGCGACGACAGTCTACAGATCCATATTGCAAAACATGTCATACCCTCCAACGAAAGTTTGCACATCTATATTGCAAAACATGTCATACTCTGCAACGACAATCTTCACATCCGTATTGCAAAATATGTCGTACTCTGCAACGACAATCTTCGCATCCGTATTGCAAAATATGTCATACTCTGCAACGACAATCTTCACATCCGTATTGCAAAATTTGTCGTACTCTGCAACGACAATCTTCACATCCGTATTGCAAAATATGTCGTACTCTGCAACGACAATCTTCGCATCCGTATTGCAAAATATGTCATACTCTGCAACGACAATCTACAGATTCATACTGCAAAACATATCATATTCTGCAACAACAATATACATCTATAATTATAGCAAAAATATCACACTCTGCAACGACAGTTTACACATTCATATTGCAAAATATATCAGTGACTCAAAAGATGTACACAGACAGTCATTGGCATCATATGTGAGCGGTACAAAGTACGGTTCAAGTATAGAACTGGGATCTGTCTGAATGCTATGTTATTCCCATGCTGTGTCTGTAGATCCTTAAGGATCTGTCTGAATGCTCTGTTATTCCCATGTTGTGTCCATAGATCCTTAAGGATCTGTCTGAATGCTATGTTATTCCCATGCTGTGTCTGTAGATCCTTAAGGATCTGTCTGAATGCTATTGTTATTCCATGCTGTGTCTGTAGATCCTTAAGGATCTGTCTGAATGCTCTGTTATTTCCATGTTGTGTATGTAGATCCTTAAGGATCTGTCTGAATGCTCTGTTATTCCCATGTTGTGTCCATAGATCCTTAAGGATCTATCTGAATGCTATGTTATTCCCATGTTGTGTCTGTAGATCCTTAAGGATCTGTCTGAGTGTTGTGTTATTCCCATGTTGTGTATGTAGATCCTTAAGGATCTGTCTGAATGCTCTGTTATTCCCATGTTGTGTCCATAGATCCTTAAGGATCTATCTGAATGCTATGTTATTCCCGTGTTGTGTCTGTAGATCCTTAAGGATCTGTCTGAGTGTTGTGTTATTCCCATGTTGTGTCCATAGATCCTTAAGGATCTGAATGCTATGTTATTCCCATGTTGTGTCTGTAGATCCTTAAGGATCTGTCTGAGTGCTGTGTTATTCCCATGTTGTGTCCATAGATCCTTAAGGATCTGTCTGAGTGCTGTGTTATTCCCATGTTGTGTCTGTAGATCCTTAAGGAACTGTCTGAATGCTATTTTATTCCCATGTTGTGTCTGTAGATCCTTAAGGATCTGTCTGAATGCTATTTTGCTCCCATGTTGTGTCTGTAGATCCTTAAGGATCTGTCTGAATGCTATGTGATTCCCATGTTGTGTCTATGGATCCTTAAGAATTCTCCCAACTGGTGAAGGTAAGTCTCAGATTCGTCTGTCAGCGTGCATCGGAGTCGGGACAAGGATGAGACCAGGTGTGGGTACAATGCAACAAAATGAACACAGTCCAGAAATGCATTAACAAGTGTGTTTCACAACAAAGAAGGTAGAACTGGTGACATGTTCTCCCTTGGCATACTTCTACTGACACACTACAAAATCAGCATGCCTTGGCACTGACCGACTCTACAAATCTTTTTCCCCCCAAGAACTGGAACAGAGAATCCAGTTTAGCGTGCAGCAGCAACGTACCACATCTGGCTGTAAAACGCTTCCATTGACAAACCTAGCCATGGACATCTGTGCCAAAGGTCATGAGCGAGCAGACATGCTAGCTGACCAACCGCGTGTAAGGTGTAGACGAGAACCTTACATGTTAAGCCCTAGGGCATTGTGGCCACACGCCAAAACGAAGATTTTGCACTGCAACGTTACATAATCCATGGTTGAGTTTTGAGGCCTGCCATAAATTTGAGCCTGCATTTAATATTAAAGTGATAACTGATTAAAAAAAAATCTCGCCTATAACTTCCTTTTTTTTTCTTTTTCTTTGAGGGATGGGGGTTGGGTGGGGATGATCTTCACCGATGAAATCACAAACAGCTTTCAAACACATGACCTTCCCCGTAGTTGACCCACATTTCAGGCCTCTGCACTCACGCGTGACATTGTCTTTTTGCCAAAGAGCCCCAAATAACCCCATTCCTTTGATTTCAATCTGTCTGCTTGGAACCACCTGGCTTGAACTGTGGTGGTCATATGAAAGAAAATGAGGAGAATCAACTTTGAGACATGATAACAATTCTCAAAGCAATCCAGGTGCACCCGTCTATAAATACTCGACCCCTTAAGCAATGCCTTGGCGTATGAAGTTTTGGTGTGCAGCCTGTGCAGGTCATTCCCAAACCCCAGAGCCAGGCCACCCTACTGCCTGTCAGCTCGCAGAACACAGTATAAAGAGAGGAAGCAGGTGCATAGGAAGCCTGAGAAAAGGGAGCAAACCCATTATTAACGAAACTGTCATTGTAAAAATCCGACCATGCCAAATAGGGCAGACTTCTATTGGCATTTCCTGGTGTGAGATGCAAATAACAGTAAATACATGGCAACTAAAACTTTGCCATGTGCAAAAATCTCTTACAATCGTTATTGATTGTCGGCAAGCGCGTTAATTAATTAATTAATTAATTAGTTAATGTGTGTGTGTGTGTGTGTGTGTGTGTGTGTGTGTGTGTGTGTGTGTGTGTGTGTGTGTGTGTGTGTGTGTGTGTGTGTGTGTGTGTGTGTGATGTAAAGGGAAGAAAGTGGGTAGAAAATGTATATGTGTCTGTCTGTTTGTTTATCTTGTCTGTCTGTATGTATGTATGTATGCCTCTCTCTCTCTCTCTCTCTCTCTCTCTCTCTCTCTCTCTCTCTCTCTCTTTCCTTCTTTGTTCTTTCTTTCTTTCTGTCTCTCTTTCATATAAACAAAATATAAAGCAAAACTAGATAAAACATATAAACAAGCAAATGTGCAAAATCTCTTACAATACTTGTTCTTAGTGTTTTCACGTCTTCGTACAGTTTTTCTTTCGTTCATAGTCTCTTTAATATGTCTTTGTGTAATTTTGTTTTTGGTTGGTTTCATACAGATAGACAGACAGACAGATAGACCGACGAAGACGTACAATCAGACAGGCTGAGCCACTAATTGATTGATTGAGTGATTAACTTACTGATTAATTAAATGATTGATCGATTGATTGAGGGATCGACCGATTGACTGATTAATTGATTGATAGATAAATCGATCGACTGACAGACGGCCACCAAAATCTCTTAATTTTTATACCAGTGAAAAGCCTGAACCCATATATTACAAAACAATGTTGAAAAAACATATCGCACATAATAAAAGACAACTACTTCGATACCAGAATGTTGCACACCACAAACACGTTTCCACTTTTTGTCCTCCCAGAATTCACGGTCCAGACGCGCGGTTCCACGTCAGCAATCGCCAACGGCAGCTGCAGCAGCAGCAGCATCCTCATCCGTTGCTGCAAGATAACTCCATGCTACATCAGCACGTGCACCACGTGCATAGACACAGTGACGTCGGGGACACGCCCCTCAGTGTCGTGCAGTTGTTACACATTGCCAACCAGGTGAGTGTGTTACACGTTGACAGGTGGGTGTGTTACACATTGACAACTAGATGGGTGTGTTACATATTCACAGCCAGGTGGATGTGCTACATCTTGAAAACCAGGTGGATCTGCTACATATTCATAACCAGG
>CM031603.1:3709194-3714194 GCA_018398815.1 Conus ventricosus | reverse complement strand
CATCTGCTAAGTTTTGAGACCACACTGCGCATGATTTAAAGCTGATGTATAAATGAATTAATTAGTAAGATAACAGAATTTAAGATGAGGGTCTTGTGGCTACGACTCAGCAGATGTATGACCTATGCATTAGCCCAAAGCGCTGGTCAGACCTTGAGGAACCTACCTCACATTGGCTGTGCCTTTATTGTCATTGTATGTGTGTGTGGTGAGTGTACACATGTGTGTGTGTAAGTGTTGTGGGCACAGGCCCATGTGTATGTGTGTGTGTGCCAGTGTACGCTGTGCGCGAGTGCAGTGCGTGTGTGTATGATGTATGTGTATGCTTGCGTGTGTGTGCGTGTGCATGTGTGCGACACGAGTGGGAAATAGGAGTGTAAAGTGTCCAGTGTGTGCATGTTTTTTGGGGGGTAACTGCCATGCATTGACTTTCGAGGCTGTACATTATGGTCTGTTTCATTCACTGACGCTTTACAGTGTCTTCGTTCATGTCCTGGTGTGTTTGCCAGGTGATTGAGCACGTGCGTAACGGTCGGATCCTGGAGAGGCCGGCCATCTGCCCAGAGGACGTCTATGACATCATGCTGGGCTGTTGGAAGACTCACCCACAGGACCGTGTGTCCATGCTGGAAATCCATCGGCAGCTGGACGCCTTGTGCATGGCCCAGCCCACCTACATTGACATCATCGCGTGACGTCATCGGTGCTGATGACGTCACGTCCGCCTGCAGGGCGTCGGACTCTAGGGAGGCTGGTGTACATTTTTTTTCTAATGAATAACGTGTCTTGAACTGATGGTGGATATTGCTGTCTCTCTCCCTTCGTTGGTGTTCCCTGGAAGGAGTGTGGAGTCGGGTGGGATGTTCATCAGAAGTCCCTGTTGTTACTCTGGATGTCTGGATTGTTCTGATAAATACTATCGTTTGTTTACGTCATCGTGCCTGTGATGAAATGAGACGGAGTTCCAAGCCGGGTTTGTGCCCTTGGGGGCGATTATTTGTCCGGTCTTTGGAGTACTGGATTATCATTATTATTCATTCTTCTTCCCTTTCACTTTTTTTTTCATTATTAGTTGGGTCGTGCTGCGACGTTGATGTTTTTTTTTTCTTTGTGATGTCATTGTCTACGTCACCGAGTGTGATGCGGTCAGACAAAGAAAATGAATAAATAAAAAGAAATGAAACTTCTTTTCTCTTCCATCCTTATCTCTGCTGTTGTTTCATTAAGTAATCAAATGAGACTATGTGATTTCTCGCGCTTTTTATTATTCTTGTGTTTGTTTGTTTCGTGTTGTTTTTGTTTATCATCGCCACACAGGACTTCAGAGTTGTCGCCAGGGTTTGGTTGATGCTTCAGAAATCAACTGAGTTACAATTAACGTGGGCTCAAAGGGCGAAGTCATAGGAGACCAGAAATGAACGTACATGGGGCTTTACTTTCCCAGGGTGTGTGTTCAGGTTCGTCAGGAAGTGTATCTGTATCTCTGCACATCTGTGTGAATGGTCTGAGACTCAGAGTCAGTCACCTCTGGTGTGTTGGTGAATGGTGATGATACAAATCATGATGACGAGGGTTTTGATAACGAATGGTGACACATGATTATGACAGTTTGGTGGTGAATGTTTACATAATTGTGAATGTCGTGTTAAAAATGAGGCTGGCGTCGCCATTTTGTTTCGTTCTCTCTTTTCTTTTCTTTTTTTTTTTCTAACATAGTTTTGGTCCCCTCAAAAAAAACAAAAAAAACCAACAACAACAACAAAAACAGTATCCGCGTCCCCCCCCCCCCCCCCCCCCCTTTTTTTTAACTTTTGCTGTCGTTTCATCTTTACACTCATCGTTCCCTCTATGCCCCCACCTTAACACCCAGCCCACAATAGCCTCCATCCTGACGTTGTTATCTCCCCCTATAGCCACACCTTTTTTTGGCTGTCAAGTGAACTATTGTCACGGACACCTGGCTGTCAAGTGAACTATTGTCACGGACACCTGGCTGTCAAGTGAACTATTGTCACGGACACCTGGCTGTCAAGTGAACTATTGTCACCGACACCAGCGTTCCCCATTTTCTACTTCAATCATCATCCGCCAACAGTACTGAGGAAGACCTACATGAACTGTCAACACAGATTGAGGAAGAGCGATGTGAACTGTCAACACAGACCGAGGAAGAGTTACGTGAACTGTCATTACAGACTAAGGAAGAGCTATGTGAACTGTCATTACAGACTGAGGAAGAGTTACGTGAACTGTCATTATAGACTGAGGAAGAGCTATGTGAACTGTCATTACAGACTGAGGAAGAGTTACGTGAACTGTCATTACAGACTGAGGAAGAGCTATGTGAACTGTCATTACAGACCGAGGAAGAGCTATGTGAACTGTTATTACAGACTGAGGAAGAATTACGTGAAGTAATATCACAGACTGAGGAAGAGCTACGTGAAGTAATATCACAGACTGAGGAAGAGCTACGTGAAGTAATATCAGACTGAGGAAGAGCTACGTGAAGTAATATCAGACTGAGGAAGAGCTACGTGAAGTAATATCAGACTGAGGAAGAGCTACGTGAAGTAATATCAGACTGAGGAAGAGCTGCGTGAAGTAATATCAGACTGAGGAAGAGCTACGTGAAGTAATATCAGACTGAGGAAGAGCTACGTGAAGTAATATCAGACTGAGGAAGAGCTACGTGAAGTAATATCAGACTGAGGAAGAGCTACGTGAAGTAATATCAGACTGAGGAAGAGCTGCGTGAAGTAATATCAGACTGAGGAAGAGCTACGTGAAGTAATATCAGACTGAGGAAGAGCGTGCATGCGTGCGTGCGTGCGTGTGTGAGTTTATTTGTTTGCTTTTCCATTTTTTTGTCTTTGCTACCCTCTTAAATACCCAAGACCCTTTTACCTCTATGGCTGGGTCTAGTTGTTTTTTTTTTATCTTTCTTTTTATCTTAATCGCCCAAATACTGCTGCCACAGCTTGTTATATACAAGTAATGAAAAGACCAACAGTGTGTTAAAGAAGACACCCTGACCACAATCAGACCACAGTGTGATAAAGAAGACACCCTGACCACAATCAGACCCACAGTGTGTTAAAGAAGACACCCTGTCCACAATCAGACCTACAGTGTGTTAAAGAAGACACCCTGTCCACAATCAGACCAACAGACTTACAGTGTGTTAAAGAAGACACCCTGTCCACAATCAGACCCACAGTGTGTTAAAGAAGACACCCTGTCCACAATCAGACCAACAGTGTGTTAAAGAAGACACCCTGTCCACAATCAGACCTACAGTGTGTTAATGAAGACACCCTGTCCACAATCAGACCAACAGACCTACAGTGCGTTAAAGAAGACACCCTGACCACAATCAGACCTACAGTGTGTTAAAGAAGACACCCTGTCCACAATCACACCAACAGACCTACAGTGTATTAAAGAAGACACCCTGACCACAATCAGACCTACAGTGTGTTAAAGAAGACACCCTGTCCACAATCAGACCAACAGTGTGTTAAAGAAGACACCCTGTCCACAATCAGGCCAACAGTGTGTTGAAGAAGACACCCTGTCCACAATCAGACCTACAGTGTGTTAAAGAAGACACCCTGTCCACAATCCGACCAACAGTGTGTTAAAGAAGACACCCTGTCCACAATCAAACCAACAGACCTACAGTGTGTTAAAAAAGACACCCTGTCCACAATCAGACCTACAGTGTGTTAAAGAAGACATCCTGTCCACAATCACACCAACAGACCTACAGTGTGTTAAAGAAGACACCCTGTCCACAATCAGACCTACAGTGTGTTAAAGAAGACACCCTGTCCACAATCAGACCAACAGTGTGTTAAAGAAGACACCCTGTCCACAACCAGACCTACAGTGTGTTAAGGAAGACACCCTGTCCACAATCAGACCAACAGTGTATTGAAGAAGACACCCTGTCCACAATCAGACCAACAGACCTACAGTGTGTTAAACAAGACACCCTGTCCACAATCAGACCTACAGTGTGTTAAAGAAGACACCCTGTCCACAATCACACCAACAGACCTACAGTGTGTTAAAGAAGACACCCTGTCCACAATCAGACCTACAGTGTGTTAAAGAAGACACCCTGTCCACAATCAGATCTACAGTGTGTTAAAGAAGACACCCTGTCCACAATCAGACCAACAGTGTGTTAAAGAAGACACCCTGTCCACAATCAGACCTACAGTGTGTTAAAGAAGACACCCTGTCCACAATCAGACCTACAGTGTGTTAAAGAAGACACCCTGTCCACAATCAGACCTTCAGTGTGTTAAAGAAGACACCCTGTCCATAATCAGACCTACAGTGTGTTAAAGAAGACACCCTGTCCACAATCAGACCTACAGTGTGTTAAAGAAGACACCCTGTCCACAATCAGACCAACAGACCCACAGTGTGTTAAAGAAGACACCCTGTCCACAATCAGACCTACAGTGTGATAAGAAGACACCCTGACCACAATCAGACCTACAGTGTGTTAAAGAAGACACCCTGTCCACAATCAGACCAACAGACCCACAGTGTGTTAAAGAAGACACCCTGTCCACAATCAGACCTACAGTGTGATAAAGAAGACACCCTGACCACAATCAGACCTACAGTGTGTTAAAGAAGACACCATGTCCACAATCAGACCTACAGTGTGTTAAAGAAGACACCCTGTCCACAATCAGACCAACAGACCTACAGTGTGTTAAAGAAGACACCCTGTCCACAATCAGACCTACAGTGTGTTAAAGAAGACACCCTGTCCACAATCAGACCTACAGTGTGTTAAAGAAGACACCCTGTCCACAATCAGACCTACAGTGTGTTAAAGAAGACACCCTGTCCACAATCAGACCTACAGTGTGTTAAAGAAGACACCCTGTCCACAATCAGACCTACAGTGTGTTAAAGAAGACACCCTGTCCACAATCAGACCTACGGTGTGTTAAAGAAGACACCCTGTCCACAAT